>JAZDUA010000008.1:705000-995000 GCA_038098605.1 Gryllus longicercus | reverse complement strand
ATAATTAAGATAAAACGTTTATTAAATGTTAATTCTTGCCTTTCAGATTTATTGCAATTTTATATTCATAATAATGATATTTCGTATTAAAATTTATTTGTTAATAAAGAAGATTCAATTTGAATCCTTTTTTGCAGATGATTCAAAAAGAAGGAGTTGATTCCTTAACTCCTCAGGAATTGCAACAAGCAAATAAAGCTCGTGGAATGCGAGCTTATGGCATTTCTGAAGCACGCCTTAAATCACAGCTAGCTCAATGGCTTGATCTTAGTTTAACTGAAAAAGTGCCGCCTTCACTGCTTCTCCTGTCAAGAGCATTACTAGAAATGCCAGAAACTGTTCCTGCCAGTGATCAACTTAAAGCCACTATCTCTGTATTGCCAGAAACTTTGGTAAGTTTAGTGTGAGTTGTGAGGAAGTTTTGTTAGCATTATTATTCATATTCAATTGTTTTCAGCAGTAGATCAACCTTTGCTTTTATTGATAATATGGTATAGTGGTAATTTTGACTTACTATTAAAACAGATGTTTTTTAGTTCTTGTAAACTATATTGAAAATTTCAGATTAATAAATAAAAGCAAACATTGATCATCAGGGAAAGAAAAAGAGAATAAATAAATTTAAAAAAAATCAATGAAATCAATTGTGCCAAATGAAAAGGGAGCTGAATTGGACTTCCTATTGCTGGTCTTGAAATTCAACATAAGCATGAGCAAAGATACATTAGTAATTGCCCAAATTGCAATATTTTTCAATAAACTGGATGCATTTTTTGCATTCGCTGTACATTTTATTACCAAGAAAATTAAACAAAGTAAATGCATAGCCTCTATTTTGATAAATTGGTTATTAAAATAGTTGAATTTTTATTACAGGTTACACAAACTAAAGCGGCTATTGAAGAAAGAGAAGGAAAAATTGACAATAGAACAAAGATTGATGTTATTAAGGAAGAAGTACGTTTAATAAAAGAAGAAAGACAAGAAATGCGGGAAGAAGAGAAAAGACACGAAGTAAGAAATACAATTTATCTGGAACAAAAAAAAGTTTTGTGTTTAGAAAAGGGTGCAAATCGATACAGGTTGGGGAACATTTTGTGCATCATTCCCCAGACCTTCAATATACTTTGCTAGAAATGTATTAATGTATCCCTGCCAAGTACACAGTTAATCCATTTCTAGGCACCTCATTTATGATTTCCATACTTTGTTCAAATGAAGTAGTCCAAATCTATAAAATTTAGATCGAAAGGAATAGGAAAATTTATTGGTTCTGTTGCATTGGAGATTGGGTCTATTGACGAGTCCTAATATTACAACAATCAGTGGTCGTATATACGTATGTCATTCATCTCACCCACAGTAAGTTTCGTACGAGGCAGCAGCTGCCTATGACACACATGCCATGTAACAATGGTCGAAGGGTTTCATTTCGTATAAGTTTCGCAACACTGCTCTGTCTGGAGCTAATACAAATTAAATTATTGAAAAATGTACTTATTATTAATAGAATGTTGTCATACTTGCTTCAAAGTGACACATTTTGACAAGTAATTAAAGTTGTTGTTGTCCTTAAAACAGTGCTTTAAGCAATTATAATCGTAATAACATATAATCATAATATTCCTTGTAATAACCCCAAAAAGTTTGTTTAGCTATTGTGATCTATGCTTAAAATTTAGAATTATAGATATCCTATAGATATTTGTACCCTCTTTTTAATTCTCCAGAAAGAAGAAGTTCTTATCGATCATGCTCCAACATTGGTTGACAAAGCTCCTGAAATAGTTGCTGAGAGACCAGCTGGTGATAAGAAGGTAAAGATAGTATTATAAGTCTTTTGAAGTAATTTGTGTATTGTATTATATTGTCTTTCTTAAGTTTAATGTGAGGGGAAAAATTAAGGTGAAGAAGAATTTAGAAATGTAGCATAAAATTGATGGCATTTCTTTGACTTGCTTATTTGAGTAAAGTAATTTGTTCCATGTGCATGCAAATTTCACTGTTAGTTGTTTTTTAATGTACTGCACACATTTTGTGGTAATTTCTCCCTGTAATGATTGAACTTATTTGCAAAATAATTTACATTTAATTTTCAAGCACCTTGGAATGAAAAGTACCCTTTAAACGAAATGTAATGTATTGGTGTTTGATTTAGTGTTGAGGGCAGATGCAGCAAGTGTTATCATGTTTTGAATAATTTGGAGCCTTACATTGAATCTCATGTAGCACATATCCTCCCCATTGGCGAAGATTGTGATTCTCTTGATAGTTTATTATTAGATAATGAAACTATTTGTTGTTCCAGTGATTATTAAGTCCTTTTAGTGGTTCAATCTGATAGTGTGTGTTAAATTATTGCCTTCCATTTTCATCGATTAGGCCATTTCAGTCAACTTTCAATATTAATTGTATAACACTACTGAATTTTAACTGTAATTTAACAGAAAATATTAAATATTGAGGTTTTGAATTATTCTGAAGTGCAGAAATATCCTCCTTGTAAAACAGCTTGGGTAACAGAGCCACTGAATACTTTTAACAAATATTCATTTTTATCAAAACTGTTTAGTGTAATTAAACAAATTATGTAGTATTCTTTGTTATATCTTATCTTGCTGTTTTAGGAGCTGACATCTACAGACCTTGAAACTCTGGAAGATGCTCTTGATGAAGTTAGCAAGGATAGAAAGAAACTTCTAATGGAAAGAGAGGAACTTCTTGAACTTAAGGAAGAACTTGCCGAGTATCAGGAGGTCAGTGGTAATAAGCAGTTCAGATATTTAGAGAATATTAATGAATTGCAATCACTAGTAGTGGTACAGTTTTTTGTTGTTCAGTTAACAATAATTTGATCATCATAATGTGAGGAAATTTATGGAAATCTGTTTCAGCATATTAAACAAAATTATTTTACCTTGTATTGTTTATCGATATTTTCATAATGTAATGGATGAGTTTCTGAGAGTTTTAGTTGTTGAATGATGTTAGTTGAAGGATGATAATCTCATTTTTTTTATATGGAATTTTGTAGGATGTTGCTGATTTGAAGGAAGTTCTTAAAGTGGCTGGAGATTCCAAAGTGGATGTTCAAGAAACCAAAGGTGCTCAACGTTTATTCAAGAAAGTTAGTAGCATGATTCAGAAAATGGATACAGTGGTTGCCCAATTAGAAAAGGAAGAACAGCTATTGAAACAGGACCTTGCCATGGGTGATACTGAAACCAAAAAGAAATGGTAAGAGAAAACAAAGTGTGTAGTTTGATACTAATGTACATACAATTTCTGCCATACATTTCCATGTGGTCAGAACACCAAATATAGATTCCAGGATAATGATATGAAATAGAGAATAATCCAGATGCATAGTTTTAGAATTCTTTAATCCATAAGACATCTACTAAAAATAACTAAAAAAGAAAACAATGGAAAATTTGAAAAGCAAAGGTATTTTTTGTCTTTATTGAAAAGTCTGTCAGTTTCTTAGGTTAGTTATTTCTTTTTCTAGCTACATCAGTTCATTTGAATAACAAAACTCCCATATTTTCCATTCAGACTGTACTGTAAATGAAAAGTTCACTGATGTATTCTCCTAAATTTCGATGTTTAAGGGGAAGATTGTGCTCTTTTTCAAAATGAAGTGGTAAAATTATGGAATTCATATTGAAATCCTTTTTGTAAATTGGGTTTTTCAATTATTTTTTTAGTGAAGAGTTGGTGTCTATTGAAGAACTAATTAAAGCGATAAAGCTAATACAGAAGGTTCCAGATGAATCCCTTGTGGAAAGGCTAAGTGAAGTTCTGTCTAAAATAGATTTGGATCGAGATGGTGCTATTCGTGTGGATGATTTGCGCAAGGTAAGGAAGATTCACACAGTTGATTTGATGAGCCAAGAGTTGTTTAAAAAACGAAAGGTTCAAATTTAAATGCTTTTTTTTTACTGGTGTATTGGACACGGTAAGGAAATACGAAATTTGCTTTTGGAAATACAGTGGAATCTTTACTCTTCTGTAGGAGCCAAGACAAAATGGAGAGAACTGTTGGAAATTACTCTTGCTTGTGTAATAAAATACAAAAACATGAATAACCTGCTTTTATTTATATTAATTAACCTTGAATGAGTAAATGTTGCACTACTTGGCTTTAAACTTTGAAGATAATATTTCTACCATTTTCCAAGCATTTCTCTGTAATAGAAAGATGGCACATCTGCCTTCTTGAATCCATTTTTTTTATCAAATGAACATGAAAACTTGTTTTTTCCTCTCTCTCTCTCTCTCTCTCTCTCTCTCTCTCTCTCTCTCTCTCTCTCTCTCTCTCTCTCTCTCTCTCTCTCTCTCTCTCTCTCTTTTTTTTTTCTCTCTCTCTCTCTATCTCACTTTCTCTCTCTCTCTCTATCTCTCTCTCTCTCTCTCTCTATCTCTTTCTATCTCTCTCTATCTCTCTCTATCTCTCTATCTATCTCTCTATCTATCTCTCTCTCTCTATCTCTCTCTCTCTCTCTATCTCTCTCTCTCTATCTATCTCTCTCTATCTCTCTCTCTATCTATCTCTCTCTATCTCTCTCTCTTTCTATCTCTCTATCTCTCTCTCTATCTCTATCTCTCTCTATCTCTCTATATATCTCTATCTCTCTCTCTATCTCTCAATCTCTATCTCTCTCTCTCTTTTTTCTTTCTCTCTCTCTCTCTATCTCTCTCTCTCTCTCTCTATCTATCTATCTCTATCTCTTTCTATCTCTCTCTATCTCTCTCTCTATCTCTCTCTCTCTATCTCTCTCTCTCTATCTCTCTCTATCTTTCTCTATCTATCTCTCTATCTCTCTCTATCTATCTCTCTATCTCTCTATCTATCTCTCTATCTCTCTCTCTCTCTCTCTATCTCTCTCTATCTCTATCTCTCTCTCTTTCTATCTCTCTATCTCTCTCTATCTCTATCTCTCTCTCTATCTATCTCTATCTCTCTATCTCTCTCTATCTCTCTCTCTCTCTCTCTCTCTCTCTCTCTCTCTCTCTCTCTCTCTCTCTCTCTGTCTCTTTTTTTTATTCCATGTACAAAAAGAATTGCTACTGTCTGTTACATCATATGATCCACTGAGCCAAGTTTATATCCTAGCGATACCCGCGATTTTCCACACTCATCCTCACACACACACATATTTACACATTATTATTATTATTATTATTATTATTATTATTATTATTATTATTATTATTATTATTGTTGTTGTTGTTGTTATTATTACATACTTAATTATATACGTGTTCTTAGTAGAATATATAGTGTCAAAAACTTCAAAGTAAAGTTAAAATTTAAGTGTTGGAAAAAGCCTTTTAAAGGTTTAAGAATCCTTCCATCCTTCCAAAAATCAGTGGGAATAATGTTACTTTTTGAACATTGGCAAATTAAAGGGACTGAGGAAAATAGATGTAAAAGACTGGAAAAGATAAATTGCAGGTACTGGAAAGTGGAATTTCATTGTAAACTTCAATTTCACTAACCAATAGTAGATGACATTATTCATTGAATAATATGTGTCAAGTTCTTTGGATGTATCTAACATAGATTTCATAGTGTGGTTCTGCCTTCTAAATACCATGAGAGGTTAATTTGCACAATAATATATGAAACATAAATAATAGTTATCTATGTGCCACTTCTACAAATTGAATGCTGTAAAATGAATTCCAAGTCTTGTATTTATTTAATATTAATCTGGAATGACAGAGTGCAACCTCTCAGGAGATTGGGAGGTGGGACTCTAACGAAAAATCCTCTCCGTCTCCACTCCTTATACTCCACTAACCATGTGTTCTTTTAATTCCACATTACCATTTTCCAGAGTCAGGGGTGAATATTCAGAGTAATATAGGAAAGCAGTGATGGCCCAGATGTTTTCAACAGACTTATTAAAGAATGTATTTTGTAGCAAAGTGGCCCAAAAGAGCATTTGCTTAGTTTAAATTAATTTCATGATGAAGAATTATACCCTTCCAAGATATGCTTTAATATACTCCTTATTCGAGAGAAGAGAAATGGAAACCTCTTCATATTATTCTTTATTATTGTGTTTTGTTTATTTTAATAAAATTATTATTTGTATCAAACTATTTACCTTTTCCTTAAGGTGCATTGAACTTTTTATGCAATTCAGTAAGGTCAAAAAATAACAAGTTGGGCCTATGAAGTCCAGATTTCTTATGCTACAGTGAATAATTACCATATTACTTTCTATGCAGTTTTAATAGATTTAAAATGTGATTACCTACTAGTAAATACGGAATATTCTGTTAATTATTTGAGGGTGGGGGTATTCATTCATTCCATCTTCCCTGGCATGACGTCGGAGATTACCTGTTACCCAAACCCATAATATGCTTTCAAATTTTTAATTAAAGAAAAAATGTTATGTTAAAAACAGCTATGTTAATGTGTATTATTCATTTACTTTTTTCTGTAGATAATTGAGGTTGTTGGAAAGGAGAAAGTGAAACTCAGTCAAAAGCAACTCGATGAAATAGTTGAATTAATGACCAAAGAAGAAATGATTGAGCTTGAGGAACAAATAGGAAAGGTCCTCGAAAAAGAAAGCCTTCAAAGTGTGAGGGAGAAGAAAGGACCCAAGAGTCCTGGAGAGAAGGCATCTGGTGCTCCTGCTGGAAAGGAAGCTGAAACTGAATCTTCTCAGGACAATATAAAGAAGGAAAGTAAGAAATAATTACAAGGTATTTAATTTATTGTGACTGTTGTTAACATAGTAAATCTTAATGAAATTGATATGTGCATAATGTGTTCTTCTAAATGAATATTTAATAATTTGTGCAGTACTGTGATACAGTTAATAGACAATATCAAATAGCTATAAATTTATTATTTACTATGTGGTGGCGTTTTATTAACTTTGTTGGAATAAGGTTATACTTCAGGGAAGTATTTTCTTAGTTACCTCCTTAGTTCACATTTCTCTCTTGTGTTAATTTAAATTTAACACTTGTATTAGTTCTCTGTTAAACTTGCTTTGTGTAATATATTTATCATCAGTAATAGCAAGCACAAAATTAGAGGATATATTATATATTTTGCGCAGTATCCTGATTTTCTGAAAGTATGTACGTGCTCTACTATTTTTTAACTGTATTATAAAATGCAAATAAGCTTGATGCATATGTTTGTGAATGAAAATTGTATGAAAGTAGAATGTACATATGTAAGTGTAATTTAATATTTATATGTACATGAGAAATAAAGATGGTATGGAACAAGTTAAAATTGAAAGTTATGATAACACATTTTTTGATGGAAACATTATTGACCCTGTACATATAAGGTACATTCCTTGAGGTAAGATGGATAATTGAGAATATCCTTTCATATTTTGTTGATTTTTTAAATAAAAGCTGAACAAAACCATTAGTATACTATGTTTGGATGGGAGGAGAGAAGAAAGTATAACTGTCAGAATATAAGCTGTTCAGCTCAAACTTGGTAAGCACAGTTGGTGGTTGAAAGATCTTCATAGTACTGTTTAAGGACCATTAAACTATTTTAACTATTCAGGGGACTACATTACATAACTCCCATATGACAGTTTCAAAATGTTCTTCAAAATGTCTGTACACTTTTTTTTCCCTGGAAAAGAATGCATTTATTAATTTGGAATTGTCCAATTTTCATTAAAACCTCTGAAATTTTGAAATTTACAAAAGTTGAAATGTTTTTCGAATCTGACTTTCATTTCCAATATTAAGTTAGGGTTTTCTTTCTCAGTGCTATTTATCACTCAATTTTAGATCTTTAAATTTTGCAGTGTACAAAATATGTGTAGTTGTTGACTAATGTTGATGAAAATAGTGAATTTTTCCAAAAATATGTAAACAAGTATTGATCAAAAAGGGCTCCAATGTTGTTTTTATTGTATACTTTCTGTAAGGATAGAATTCAACCCTGATTTATATGGGATTAGTGAGAACATGGGAAAGCAACATATTCAGGCTTCTTTCTGTTAGAGGGAAGGATTGTGACAATCAGCATGTTAGAACTTGTACTTATTACAATATCCAAATGATGCATTTCGTAACACTAAGAGGAGGGAAAGTTCAGGGTGCCATGTATTCCCATTAGTTCATGTGCATTATGAAATATTCTATGAATTTATGTTAATATAAGGAAATCTAATTGATAGTCTGGTGCACTTCAATTTCTTAAAAATTTTCTAATGTTTAAGTTGTTTTCTTTTTTTTCTTTCTGGAAATAATTTGATTTGTGTGTTGGGCTCAGAAATGCTACATTTGAAATCTACATTACAAAATAAAAATTCTCAAAACTTGCCCAATTATGTAATTTCAAATAACATCCATACATCAAATGCTTATAAACTATTATGTAAAACGTTTTGGGGCAAAAAAGACCCCAAAGGGAACCCACATAAGTATGGGAGAAACACTCGAAGGGTTAAGAAATGGCAGTGTCTGAAGGCAGCCTGCACCTAAACCGAACACGAGTTCCTACGTCATACGAATGGGCCAGAAACAACGGGTATTATAGGAAAGGTGATGCAAGATGTGTATGGAAGCCCACTGTGCCACAACATAGGTAAACATCCATGTGTACATGAGACTCGCAGTGGGACGTTGGAATTTTCCATTGGAGCGGTAGCAAATCCAATGGCTGACGTACCAGCCACATCAAAACCTAAATATTTTTAAAATTATTTTAAGCGGGAGCAAACTACTTCGGCAGCAGTCCGGGTCTCGTTTTCTTCGTGAACGGCTGCAGCTGTCTATGCGATTTTGCCTGAGAGGACATAAGACTGCTATAGGTTAGTACGTTCGTGCACAAAATCAAATCTATCAAAGGGCTATTTCTGGGAATGATTTATGTCGGTAAATACGCGCTTTGCTTCTTAGCAACCAACCATTTTAACAACGCTCTAAGAGCGCATCCATAGAAACGGTCGTTAAAATGCCCGAGAGTATATTAAAAATATTTTAGCGAACTTTTGGGTTTAGATTTTACTAGTGCTCATAAATATTTGAATAAATGTCTCTTTTGTCCCCCTTTGTCCTTTTGGTCCTGTCAACAACCCTTGCTGTAGGAACATCGAGAGTAATTACAACTCTTAACTCATGAGTGTTAAATGTTTATTTTGAATAACTAGAAATAAAAACATTGTAACACGCCCTCCATTAGTGTTTAGGGACTTGTTACATAAATAACTATTATGTACTTCGTCATGATAAATATTGTCAGGGATAAGTAATACGCCTACCCACTGCGTGTTCGCCGAACTCATCAGCTGTACGGGATTGGGCGAACAGTACCTCGCTGCTCGCCGAACGTCCAATGTGTGGAGCCGACTTAAAGGCTCCGCCAAGCGGTTAGGTTCTCAGAGTCGCATCAGAATCCTCTCCAAATTTCCCCAGCTGTAAATTCTAGAATCAACAGTCGAAGAGTGTGAAAGGGCATTCTTTTCGTGAAAGGTGGTTAAGGCTAAATGCACCGAAAAATACTTGTAGGAAGATTCAATAGATCGCAGCACTATCACAGGGGAATTTACTTCACTGATAACGTCTGAACCAATGGTCCGATTTTCGATCTGTAAACGGTATTTGACGCCTTTTTAAAATAGAATTTACGCTACGATGGCCTTTTTCCAAAAATATAGCAAAAACGCGAATTTGAAATTAGTTCTCAAACTTCCGAGAACAAATTAAAAAATGTGGGCTTATAGCGCGATGGCGACATGCTTCCTGAATCCAACGCCGTGACAATCATGCAAATCGGACGAATAGGAGCGTCGTAAAGTGAAATTTACGAAAACACCTCGCCCCCCCTTCCCCTTCTGCGCTGTTGCGTCACCCACCCGTTTGTTGTGGGCCCTCTGTCAGCGCGGCGGCGCGGCCAGGCGCGGCGGCGTGCGGCCAGCCTCGACGGAGGAGGCGAGACTTGCGGGACACGCAAGCCACACACTCGGTTTATGCGTTCGTCACTTTGCATCTCAATCTATTTTTCCACGGATATCAAACTAGAGATTTTATACTACTATTATAGACCGAGGTAAACGGTCTGTAATAGTAGTACATAACTATCTTTTTCACATATTTCTGTCTTCCTTCGAATACCATCTTAAAATTGTTTGAGGCATTACTCAAAACATCGATTCCGATTTGGAACTATATTTTTAAAGAAAGGAACTCATTGTGTAAATATCAGCATTATTTCATCTTCTCACATCTTATTTCAGATATATTTTACTTCTAAGGTCTTCTGTTATCACACAACCGTGCTCTAAGATCTTCCGTTGTCAAATACCGTAAAAAATGAGCGGAGTATACGCACGAGCTCTTTTATCCTACAACTCTATTTTTGATCTCAAAACGACGTTTATCTGCTTCAAAGAGTTTATCTGGTGAATCTCTTTTCCCAAGTAAAATAGCCGAAGCTAATTTTAAAAATGTTTTCGTACTTTCAGACAAATTTAAAAAAATCCATGATCTTGGCTGTCCGGGTGACGTCGCGTCGAAGGCTGTCTTGCCGACGTTTCGACCATTTTGTCGTGGTCTTCCTCAGGGCTGGTATGCCCATACATACAGGGCTGGTATGCCCATGGCCGCGGAAGCCTACGACTTCCAAATTTTAAAAAAAGTGGTAAAATAGCAGTCTGGCGAGCTGTATCGTGACTCCAACGCCGTAACAAGCATTGAAATAAAATAGTATGAATTATGACTTATCCCAGCTTACTTGGTAAGTGATTTTGATATAAAATAAATGTTATATTTGTATAATTTTGAAGGGAATAAATAATTCCGGTGTGTCATTTCATACAGACTACGTAAGTGAATAAAGGGTAATGATGCAATTGGATAGCTCCTAGATGTTTGCTTGCATTTGGAGCGTTTTCCCTTCCATTTTCTTTGTTTTATAAAATGTGGATTTTCTAGAAAAAGTTATCTGTATAAATTGTGGCATGCAAAACCAGTTAGACGTGACTCTTTCGTGACATATCGGGCACAATGATATAAATAATATGGAACATTCAAACGAGTTTAAAAACGAAGAAAATCTTTTTCTGGGAGTATGATCTTAGAATATGCTTTACACTAACGCTTACGCGACGTAATGTAATCTACATAACTTTCCAGAGGAGATAGAAAATGAGGTTTCTTTCAATGTGAATTGTTTTTGAAAATCTTAAGAAAGTATATGCTTACATCAACAACATTTTTAAAATCTTTTTTTTTTCCTTTTCCGATGGATGAGTTTTGCCGATTGACTGAATCACACGGTATTCATGGAATTGTGTTGTTTTGCACAATCTCGGCTGTCTCCTTTCTTCTGTAATAGAGCAAGTATAGTGCCTTGCAGATCTGTTGGTCACTCTTCTCTTTTACAGATCACATTGCATAATTGTGTTAGTTTCGCCAAGATTTCTTCCCCTGTATCTTTGAATAGTTCGTTTGGAATATTATCTTCAGCCGGGGACTTCCCATTTTTCAGTTTTGTCAATTCATTTCTTCCATCTCAGGTTCTTATTCGTAATCATCTATATTTATACACTACTCTATTTGTAAGTCCTTATCATATAACTTCTTCATATTCTTCCCATCTTTTCGTGATCTCTTCTTTTGTTGTATTTATTTTGTCGTTCTCGTTCTTAACATTCGCCATTGTTGGTTTACACTCCGTGGTCATATTTTGGATGACCTGGAAAATATCTTAAGATCTCTATTTGTTGTTATTTTCTTCCACTACTTCGCTTTTTTCTTGAATAAACTTTTCTTTATCTTGTCTTGGTCTGGGCTGGAATCCCCGTAGAGTTTTGTGACTTTCGTCTGGTCATTTGCTTTCTTTGCAGAGAAATATAATGTTTGAAAAGGAAGAAATATAAGGACTCCGTTGAACATAATAATAATAATAATAATAATAACAATAATAATAATAATAATAATAATAATAATTGTTGGAAATATACATTTATATTGTAAGGTTGAAGTTTGTGAACATGTCGACAGTGTCGCCATCTGTGTCTAGTATATTATTGGAAATGTACTCTATATTGAGAGATTGAGGTTTGTGAACGCGCCGACACTGTCGTCATCTGTTTTTGGTATGTAAACGAATGATCATTTTCATTCGTCCTTTTGTCTTACTGTGCAGCAATGTAGTGTTTGTAAAAGACCGTAAAAGACGTTCAATAAGAGTTTATGTATATGTATTTTGTTATAAATAAAAGTGAAATGCAGTGTAGTTCTCAAGAGTTAATTTAACATGGTAGCAGAGCGTGGTTTCCGGATGCAGATGAATTGCTGAAGAGGTTATATTGGAGTTCAGCCCAGTGTCCGTCGATTCGAGGAAGTTTGCGACATGGACGACCTGAACATTCCAGCTTTTGATGGAGAGGACTACGCAAACTGGAAAACGAGGTTAACTATCTATTTGAAATTAAAAAAATGCCATGAGGTGACCACGAGGTCGAAGCGAGAAGAAGACAAGGACGTAGAATGGGAAGAACAGAACCTGAAGGCGATGCATTGCATTTTTAGTGCAATTACTAACAAGCAGCTAGAGTTCGTGAATGATAAAGTAAGTGCTTTCGAGGTTATGAAGAAGTTTGACGAGCTATACTCCAAAGAGTCAACAGCGTTGCAGATTGTCTGCAGGAACAAACTAGATGGACTCAGATTAAAGAATTACAGCGACATAAATGAATTCTTCACTGTGTTTGAGAAATACATAAACGAACTGAAGTCAGCCGGGGCCAAGGTAAGCGAAGAAGAGAAACTAAATTACATGCTCAAAACGCTGCCCGAGTCACTAAGTTATATCGGAGATCTAGTGGATGTTTTGAAGAAGGAAGACCGGACTGCGGAGTACGTGAAGGCAAAAATAAGGATGAAGAGCATCAAGGAGAACCAGGACAGTGAGGGCGTAAAATCAAATGCATTCATCTCGGAGAAGAGACCTAGTGCGAGCGGCCAAAAAGTGTGCTACGGATGTGGTAAACCAGGACACTTCAAGAGGGAATGTCGACAAACTGAGAATCATCGAGGTTCCCGGGGACGTGGCGGAAGAGCACGAGGTAACTATGGAGGTTATGTCAACCAAAGTTATGAAAATGGACATCGCGGAGGCAGAGGAGGACCACGTGGGTCCAGAGGCGGTCGCTATGGTCACGACCGATCTTACCGACAGAACGAGCAAGGAGACCGACATTACCGACAGGACGACCATGGTGGTAGGAACCGTGGAGAACAACAGTTTTATCAGAATGTAAGTGGCGCAAGCAGTTTCGTGACAGAGGTCTTCGCCAAGGAAGTAAACAGTGTAACACAGGATTCAGGTCAGATTGAAATTAATTGGTTGTTAGATAGCGGTTGTACAGATCATATAATTAATAACGAGGAATACTTTTCTAAATGCGTAACGTTAAAAGAACCGATTAATGTAAAAATCGTGAACGGAAAGATTTTAACGGCAACTAAAGTTGGTAATGTAATTAGCGATTTTTTAGTGTTTGACAGATTAGAACGAGTTGAAATGAAAAATGTATTTTACATTAAAGATCTAGATAGGAATTTAATTAGTTTTTCGAGAGTCACAGAGAAACATGATATTATTGCAAAAGGCATCAGCGCAAAAGTTTTTAGTAAAGATAGGGGTTTAATTGCAGTTGCATGGAAACAAGATAGGTTATATAAAGTGACAAGTGTGATCAACAAAGGGGAATTTAACGTAAACTTCTGCAATAAAGAAAATATGACAATAAAGGAAAAGTGGCATAGGATACTGGGGCACGTAAATTTCAATTATTTAGATAAAATTTGCAAACATCAATTAGTAGATGGAATCCCTCAAAACGTCGAGTCTGAACCTATGAAATGTAAAGTGTGCATAGAAAATAAAATGCATAATGTTCCTTTTAAAAACAACAGAAATAAGGCTAAAGAAATCCTAGAAATTGTTCACACAGATCTAAATGGGCCACATTCAACAGTAGGTATGCATGGTGAAAGATACTTTGTTTCTTTTATTGATGATTATAGTAAACTTGCACGCGTTTACACAATTAAAACTAAAGACCAATTATATGATTGTTTAGTTGGGTATGTAAATGAGGTTGAAAATCTTACTGGGAAAAGGATTAAGAAATTGCGGTGTGATAATGGAAAAGAATACATGAATAATAATATATATCAATACATCAAGGAAAAGGGGATTGTTTTAAATGCGTGCCCGCCATATGTGCATGAGTTGAATGGAACTGCTGAGAGGTTCAATAGGTCAATCATGGACATGTCAAGATGTTTATTAGCCGAAGCAAAAGTTAACAATAGGTTTTGGCCAGAAGTAGTTTGTGCTGCCGCGTATCTGAAAAATAGATGTCTTGCAAATACTGCAGAATTGAAAACTCCTTATGAAATATTTTTTGGAGAAAAGCCTAATGTCACACATTTAAAATTGTATGGAAGTAGAGTCTTTGTAAGGGTGCCAGAACAATTGAGAAAGTCAAAATGGGATAGAAAAGCAGATTTGGGAGTTCTGTTAGGTTACAGTGACGTTGGATATAGGGTACTCATAAATAATAAAATTGTTGTGGCCAGGCATGTAGAGGTTGTTGAAGAAAATATTAGATGTGTAGGTTTAAAGGATAATGGTTCCGTGAGTAAAAGATTAGATGAATCTGGGTGTGAAAATTGGGAAACTGGGTCTGAAGATAACAGCGAGGACGAAGAAAGGTTAGTCGAAATCGAATCTCCAAAAGCAGCGCTAAAGGAAAAAACAACAAGGTCGGGTAGAGTGGTTAAAACTCCACAACGCTATAGGGATGATAATACAAGTAACTTTATTTATATTAACGTATGTAGTGCAGATAGCCCGGTTAGTTTTGAGGAGGCGATTAATAGCAATGAATCGAAAAGCTGGAGTCAAGCTATGGATAGGGAAATTGAATGTTTGAAGAAAAATGACACATGGGAGTTAGTTAGTAAGCCAGAGGGCAAAGATCTTATAGATGTTAAATGGGTTTTTACTAAAAAGTTTGATAATAGGTACAAAGCAAGATTAGTTGTTAGGGGATTTCAACAAAAGGAATGTGTTGATGATATATATGCACCAGTAGCTAAAATGCAAACTTTGAAGATTTTACTGTCATACTGTTGTCATTTTGGTTTAATTATTGAACAAATGGATGTAGAAACAGCCTTTTTAAATGGCGAAATCATGTCAGAAGTTTATGTTAAACAACCTGAAGGCTACGAAGACGGCACAAATCGAGTGTGCAAATTGATGAAAGCACTGTACGGTTTACGAGAAAGTCCGAGAGCTTGGTATGAGTGTTTAGATACTTTCTTGAAAAGTTTAGGATTCCAAAGAAGTGAATATGATTATTGCCTTTATGTTTTGCGAAAAAGTAATGTCCTGATTTACTTGATAATTTTTGTTGACGACTTGCTCATTTGTTGTGTAAAGAAAAGTCGAATTAAAGAAATCAAAAATTTGTTGTCAAATAGATTTAGTATGAAAGATTTAGGTGAGGTTAAAAGTTATTTAGGAATTGATATAAATTACGAATACAAGAAAAACAAAATGAGCTTGAGTCAGGAAAATTATATTAATTCATTAGCCGAAAAATACAAGATTAAAGACTCAAAATTATATGCTACACCGATGGAAGTTAACTTGAAATTAGAACCAACTCAGGAATTGCGTAATGATATAAAGTATAGAAATTTGATTGGTGCGTTGTTATATATTAGTTCAGGAACAAGGCCAGATATCAGTTATTCTGTTAATTATTTGAGCAGGTTTCAGAATTGTTATGACGGCACACACTATAAGTATTGTCTGAGAATCTTAAAATATCTGTATTTGACAAGAAACCTGAAATTGAATTATTGTAAAAACGAAAATGCAAAAGTTCTTGATTGTTATGTAGATTCAGATTGGGCAGGTGACAATATAGATCGTAAATCTACGACAGGTTATGTGATCCGTATGTTTGACAATGTTGTATTTTGGAAGTCTCGCAAACAATCAAGTGTAACAAAAGCTTCGACGTATGCAGAGTATGTTGCGCTATCAGATGCTGTGAGTGAAGTGAAATTTCTAAAAGATGTAATGAAAATTTTTGATTTGAATTTTGATGAACCGATTGTAATGTACGAAGACAACTCAGGAGCATTGAGTATTGCTAAATATGGTAACTTTACAAAAAACTCAAAACATATTGAAGTCCATTATCATTTTGTCAACGAGTTGTATATGAATGGTTTAATTGATATAGTCAAAGTAAATACTGATGATAACATGGCAGATATTTTCACGAAAGCTTTGTGTAAAGACAAGTTTGTGTATTTTAGGAATATGATGAATATTAACTGAATTTAAGATAGTATGTATATAAATGTAAGGAGGCGTGTTGGAAATATACATTTATATTGTAAGGTTGAAGTTTGTGAACATGTCGACAGTGTCGCCATCTGTGTCTAGTATATTATTGGAAATGTACTCTATATTGAGAGATTGAGGTTTGTGAACGCGCCGACACTGTCGTCATCTGTTTTTGGTATGTAAACGAATGATCATTTTCATTCGTCCTTTTGTCTTACTGTGCAGCAATGTAGTGTTTGTAAAAGACCGTAAAAGACGTTCAATAAGAGTTTATGTATATGTATTTTGTTATAAATAAAAGTGAAATGCAGTGTAGTTCTCAAGAGTTAATTTAACAATAATAATAAAAATAATAAAAATAATAGGCACGCGTTTGGAGTAAAAACCAAAGTATGTACACTATAGTATTGCTTATATCGTACTATATAATCCATCGAATCTTCACTTCGATGTCTGTGTTTCCAAGATTTTGTGAAACTTCTTTATATTTCACGGAGAAAATCTTGAATTTTCTCTGAGGGTCTGATTCAGTCTGTTGATTGTCGAATGCATCGGGCGGTTGGTCTTTCATCGCCACCTGCCGCAAAGAACTAGGGCACGAACGAGCCTGGACTCGGGTAAAGTGGCCGTGGGAGAGGGGGCCCGGGATTTCTAAGTCCGATATGGCACTGGGACAGTGGTTCGCAAATAGACAACGTGGTGAATGCTCACACCACGTTCTGATTGGCTGATTGGCTCGCTTACTTGGTGACCTTCTCCGCTCTACACTTCCTCGTGTCTCCACGTCCACGTGTCTACTGCGTCGGTTCATTCACGACCCACCTCATTCTTATAGTTGGGAGCTGACTTGATTGCGAGGCTGAGGAATGCGCTCTGTGTTCTTGGAATCTGCCCTCCCTCTCCCCGCCTAATCTGCAACTGCTAGCTGTCCCAAATATATTACGCCAAGTATCCATAGACAAAAATTAAAACATCATACGAAAATAAGGAAAACAAATAAGCTATAAGTGAATACCATCAATGTGGACTTTTTTTATCTTCACAATATGGCCTTTTCTTACGGGAGTACTCAAGGCTGCCCCGCCGGCTTCAAATCCTTTTTTAATTAATATCCCAGTTCGAAAAGACACTTCAGTATAGTTTACTACCCGAAAATTGCTGTTATGCAACGTGTGATGAAGAACGCCCGAATTATTTTCTTCGTCACATTTCTTAATAACTAGACGTATAATTTCCCCAGCTTAACTGTGTATTGTTTGGCCTTCACTACGAACAGAAGTTATACCGTCCCACCAAAAGTCAGAAACCAAATTAAAATGAATACGCTATACACTTGTGTTACGAACAAGAAGCAAACAACATGTCACTCATTGAGTTCATGTCTTCTCAAAACAAGAAACATTCTATATCAGAAGAAGTGATATTGAACCTCATACAATGTTGTCAAAGCAGATATACTATTTCCTCGACTGCTCGCGTAGGCGGCAAATTGCAAAACACGTCAATATGCCGAATACTTACACTGTAGGCCTTCGCGAATTCTTTAGTTCAACCTCTTATGTACGACAGATGACAGTAATATTTAAATATGTGGTTTATTAAAGTTTTGGAAATATATTTATTTGTGCAATGTAATTGAATTTCCCTCACTATTCAAGAGAGATTATTGTCAAATTGCCGCCTTGCGAAAGATAAGGCGTCAAAAATCGTTACACTAGTGGGAACACTTTTCAGGTTTTCAACGTCAAAGTAATTTGTTGAGATCGCAAAGTGTGAAAGTGGCTTTTAGATTGTACTATCTCAGGTACTAAAAACTTCGATTTATAGAGGAGTATACTGCACTATAATTCATGTACAAAATGGCTAATAAATTGAGTGTTTGTAAACATTTCTTTCAATAATATTTTAGATCCTCCAATAATCACTACGAAAATCAGAATTCCAACGTTGCTTTTGCATCAGAATCGCTTACAACACTACCAACAAAAAATCGCTGCCATCATCTCGAAAAACGAAAAGGAGATTGTTGCTTTCTAATCTCATGATTTGAAAAATGGAAAACAAGAGACGGTGAATGATCCATCAAAAACAAAATTCGAAAACTGCAGAACTCGTCAGTGCAATAAGTCGCAGAGACAACCACTCATTTTTCATAATTTATTTTTTCATGTTACAAACATAAGATGTACAAACTTTTAGAATTTCGTTGGTCAGTCACAAAAGCTTTGTGTTCTCTCTCTTGTATCTGCCTGTTAGTCTGTACAACAGAGATTGTGAAAGTATTGCATGTCTGTCCTACCGACTCCGATCTCACAGGTCTACCCTTGATTTCGGTACTTTTGAATAAATGTAAATAGAAATAATAATTATTGTTATAATAATAATTACACTGTAGATAACTGCGGCTACATGCATAAAAAGTACCAAGAAATTCAAAATTATAATTTACTTTTAGTTTACGAGATAAAACTTTCCCCAATGTTACCAGTAATTGTACCTCGCGGCATGAAAATTCGTCACCCTCTCATCGTTTCGCCTCTCTCCCTAAAGCGTTGCGGTGGGAGACGCCAGAAGTGTGCAGGATCTGCGGTCGCTTCCGATGACATACGAGGGTCTATGTTATTGCCTTCCGCTTACGGAGTTAAGAGAGGTGTCACAGCAGGAGCGGATCCAGCCAATTATTTTTCGGGAGGTGGGGGTATATTTTTGTATACATATATTTTTGTAAATAATAAATGAATTTATTATTATATTGTATATTATTTAGAGATTCACCAAATGAACCCTTTAAAGCAGGTAAACGTCGTTTTCAGATAAAAAATAGAGTTGTAGGATAAAAGAGCTCGTGCTCCGCTCATTTTTTCGGTATTTGACAACGGAAGATCTTAGAGCAAGGTTGTGTGATAACAGAAGACCTTAGAAGTAAAATATATCTAAAATAAGATGTGAGGAGATGGAATAATGCTGATATTTGAGTGCTATACTCCGCTCAATTTTTTCAGTATTTGACAACGGAAGATCTTAGAGCAAGGTTGTGTGATAACAGAAGACCTTAGAAGTAAAATATATCTGAAATAAGATGTGAGGAGATGAAATAATGCTGATATTTACACAATGAGTTCCTTTCTTTAAAAATATAGTTCCAAATCGGAATCGATGTTTTGAGTAATGCCTCAAACAATTTTAAGATGGTATTCGAAGGAAGACAGAAATATGTGAAAAAGATAGTTATGTACTACTATTACAGACCGTTTACCTCGGTCTATAATAGTAGTATAAAATCTCTAGTTTGATATCCGTGGAAAAATAGATTGAGATGCAAAGTGACGAACGCATAAACCGAGTGTGTGGCTTGCGTGTCCCGCAAGTCTCGCCTCCTCCGTCGAGGCTGGCCGCATGCCGCCGGGCCTGGCCGCGCCGCCGCGCTGACAGAGGGCCCACAACAAACGGGTGGGTGACGCAACAGCGCAGAAGGGGAAGGGGGGGCGAGGTGTTTTCGTAAATTTCACTTTACGACGCTCCTATTCGTCCGATTTGCATGATTGTCACGGCGTTGGATTCAGGAAGCATGTCGCCATCGCGCTATAAGCCCACATTTTTTAATTTGTTCTCGGAAGTTTGAGAACTAATTTCAAATTCGCGTTTTTGCTATATTTTTGGAAAAAGGCCATCGTAGCGTAAATTCTATTTTAAAAAGGCGTCAAATACCGTTTACAGATCGAAAATCGGACCATTGGTTCAGACGTTATCAGTGAAGTAAATTTTACTTATTTTGGTGCTGCCACGTGGTGGCCACAAATTGTACTAGTGTCGGTACATTTAGCCGTAAGTCGCGGGCGACAGTGGGTCTCGCGCGGCGGGAGCTGAGGTGGTGGGCGGTGAATTTGGGTTTTCCCGGGGCCTGCGTTTATTGCGGCGTGAATCGAAGTACTGTTACAAATATAAAGAAATATCCTCAAGAATGTAACAGGAAATTTTACAAAAAGATGATGAGAATTGGTTTAAGTCATGTGAAGAACGTATCAAAACAATTTTGACAATTTTATGGCAAAATATTTTTAAAAAAACATATAAACTCATGTGCATTTTTGCTAGTTACGAAAGAAAATGTTTTTTATTAAAAAATAAGATATTGTCTACACTTAACATATAGTAGTTTTAAAATTAACAGTAAGCTAAATGAGCGTTTTTACTTTCTCATAAACGCTGTAGGGACAAAGTTATGCAACGCTGTGTGAAAAAAAGGCAGAAAAAGAGGGCCCTAGTAACGAAAAAGTGGGTAAATCCAGTTACTAAATTTAGAAAAAAAATCCTCTAACGTGGTGTAGCCAGAATCCATGTTTTGTGGGCCCTTGATACCGAAAAATCGATTGACGACAAAACGTTTGTTCGTCCGTCTGTGAAAAATGGTAGCGGCTAAACCGTTCAGTTGATTTTCTCTAATTTCGATATTCCTCAATCCATCTGGCTGATGTTGCGGCCTCTTGAAATTGAAACCTATATTTTAATTTTGGGGAGTTCTTTACATGAAGCCTCTGGGACATTTTCCAAATTTAAAAAAAAGGCTCCATCATTTTTGATTAAATTTTGTTGTTGGATAGTGTGAAGGGCGTTAAAGAGAACGATGCAGTGTAGTTCTCATTTCCGTTAAAACCCCTGATTTTTCGAAAGTTGCAAATATTAAATTTTCTTTCGGTGTCTTCCCACTAAAATATTAGTTTTTTTTCCTTAAGCTCGTCTTGTGTCGCATAGTGTGACGGGTGCTTCCAATTTGCCATCGTCAGAAACCGCTGGGGCCGCGTCTTTGGGAGAGATCATTAGCAACACCTACGGTTAATCAGTGGGCACTGGGCAGCCTGTCTGCTGGCACGCTGGGACCCTTCCGCCCGCTACTCAACTGGATAAGGATATCTAACAGTGACTGACCACTGATTTCAGAATAAATCAAGGAGTATTAGGATTAGTTTCATGCTAGGCGAGCCGCGTATTGGCTATCCGTCTATGAAGAATACTAGCGTCCAGACAATTCGTACGATTTTTTCCAAAATTATTATTTCCCGGTCGATCTTGCGCCCTGTGATTAAGAAAAAAATCTTTAATTTTCTCAAAAAGGGCTCCAAGTTTTGTCTTAACATTTCTGGTAAGAATGAAGTTAAATACATTTGTAATAATCTAGGTTCTAAATTTCACTGTTAGCACTGAATTTTCGAAAATTATTAGAGTTTGCAATCGTTTTCCTACAACTGCAATATTGACGGTGGAATTTTTTTCTTCAAATGAAATTTGTCTTCACATTTATTTCTTTACTTAATATACTATATTAAAATATTAGTATTTTTGCGCAATTTTGAGCGAAATAACTTTTTTCATGCATCTTTCACGTTGTTAATATTTACAGTACGAACGTTCTTTACGCATTATTGCATTTGCGAATTCAAGTGATTCATGTGATGTCTCATGAAATTTCTTAACTACTTAAAACTTCTGTGTGAAAATCAGCTAAACTTTCACATCTTCAGAAACGCTGAAAGAGATATTTTCTCAAAAACAGCTCCAAAGTTTGCAATGAACATTTGCATGTGAAGCCAGATTTTTCTCTTCTGTAATATTCAAGTAGAATATCCGTCCTACTAGTAGGCGACCTAAAAATCGAGAATATGTGAAAAAAAGATTAGTTTTCTGACAGAACTATTTCCCGGATATAAATAATACATCAACGAAAATTAAACCTTTATGTTAACTGATAAGCATTACTGAAAATATTGCATTCTGTACATTTTCTGTCAAGATAGATAATTTTGAGAAAATTATTGATTACTAAGAGCGTTGTTGATAGATTATTATGTTAAAATTACTTTCTTTGCACTAAGGCTAAGGAAACCAATGGCTTCTGATTACTTCTGATGTATAGATTCAATATTACAAAGCACTTATTGTGTTTTGACGGCATATGCATTCAAAGGTCACTTTAAGTTATATTATTGGATTTATCAAATCATTATATTTCAAAACTGTAGCATTTCCAATTAATACGGTCAGCACATTCGGTCTAGTCAGGCAGGAGCTCAGGGCAGTTGAGCCGAAGCACGTAGTCACTAAGGCTGTGGGCTTCAAACCTGCGTAAGACAAATGTTTTCAGTTGTGTTGGAGTATTCCAAAGAGTGTACCAAAACAATCGTACAAGCACCGAAGTGAAGCCGTGAAATACCAGGGGCAAATATGTAAAAGTACAGGAACGAGAAAGATCTATGCGACGTTTGGGGGTATGCAAACGTGTTCGTGAGTAGTCCTGATAGTTTTTTGGACGTTGAAGAGTACAGGAAACCATTTAGTTCGAGAAAGTCTGTGTCATTCTGTAGCACTAATTACTTTCTCGCATACTATATACGTAGTTTAGAGATTTATGTAATGCCTCAGAAAAACTGCGTAATTTCGTCAGAAAAATTCTAGGCACCTGATTCGGAAAAATGGATACTTCTTTTTCCTCTAACACGTCGTGTAATCACATTCTACGTTTTATTGGTCCTTGATACCAAACCATTGCTTTACCGTAAAACATCTGTCCGTCTGTGAACCACGCTAGTAGCTAAAGGTATGCAGAATTTTCACGAAAATTTGATTTGATTTCATTTGATGCATTTTCATCAAAGTAAGTTTAAATTGATTCATTTTTATCGCAGTAAAACGTTAGTGATGTACTGGCGAGCAGCGCACATTTTCATGAGCTCCAGAATTTCTTCCCCATCCTTTAACCATAAATTATTAAATTATTATATATTTTTTATTTTAAATTGTCGCGCCACGTGGTTAGCCGACATAGTTGAACGTAGGGGTAGGGGGTGGGGGATAGACCTCGTGACGGAGAGAGAGAGGGGAGTGTGCGCTGAGCGCGCGACACCCATCTACCTTCGCTGGTTCAAGTTGATGAGACACCAAACTTAACATGATGAAGAAAAGTACCAACTGTAGGTTAGGGACACTTGAAAACTAGACATTTTCGCTACAGAGTTACAGAAAACTTAGGCCTTTGGCCCTCGGGATTTTTGTCGCCGCTCGTTCATTAGAACCTTTATCACGCACTTGGTGCATAAATAACTATTATTTTTTATGGTCAGTATAGAATAATTTTATAGAAACAGTAATGTGGTCCGAAAAGATTTTACATTGTTTATAGACTTGTGTATGGATTTTAAATGTTTAATGTCATCTAGCAATGTGTTGCAAAGTAACGTATATGTATATGTGGATTTCTGATAGTAAGCTGTTGATAGCTCGTCAAATAATTGAGATTTTAAATACCACATATTGCCGGGTAAATTATAGATTTTGTTTTACATTGGTAACCCGGCAGTTGCGTGAGTTCTGTCACATTCTTTCTGATTGTTTATTTTATGATTAATAGGCAAAGAGATTTATTTGACATACGAATATGCGCTCTTTCATATCACTAAATTGGTTTGAACAGAAAGAGGGGATTCCTATTGTGCATACGGATTGATATTGTCCTCTTTGCACTGTTCTTTTCATTTTATTTATTTGATAAGGACTGACATTGGTGTGAAATAGAAAATATCTTGTTTGTACATTGAAATAAAAGAAATATAGAAACAGTCTCTTTGTAGAAAGCCCTCGGATAGTTGTCATTATACGTCCCAACTTATCTTCTTCATGTGCATCCAGTCCCAAGGCCAGGTCTGCTAGACGACTAAAGTATACTTCGTTTGGCATTTTAGTATTTTGCAATTTGCAGTTGCGTCGGAATAAATTCTTAAAAATTGAGCATGAGAACATTGTTCTGCAAAAAACGTGTAGGATAAAGGTGGAGCAACTTTGATGTTGATTTTTCTATATTCAATTTCATCCGCGAGAACGAGTTTTGCCGAAGAAATTTTCAAATAGTGTCGGTGATGACTCCTAAGGGCGTGGAAATTAACAAAAATGACTGGAAATTTCTTTTCAATATTTACATTTATATTGAATGTGCGAACATACCATTTCTATACTGGTGTGTGTGAAAATTGCATCACCCAGAAGGAATGGTCGGAATCACTAAAAAGCCGATGGATGTGTAGAACAGTGTATATTTAAGAAGTCGTTAAATTTGTATTGAGATGTCGTGTACGCAATATCAGCATCTGAGTCAGTTCGAGCGGGTCAAAATGATCGGTCTCCGGGAAGGGAGTTTGTCGTACCGTGTAATCGCGGCTCGAACGGGGCGCGCTGCCACAACAGTGATGCGCGTGTGGAACCAATGAGTGGAGGAGTGTACTACACAACGACGAGCGGGTACTGGACCACAGCGCAAGATGACCGTCATCTTGTCCGCATAGTCATAACCGACAGAAAGGCATCGTCAACAGTGTTGGCTCGAGTTTGGAGCACTGCATCTGGTGTGGTCATGTCTGCGTCGAAGATTCTGCTGAGAGATAGACTAGTGGCAATCATACCTCTGCGTCGGGTTCACTTGACCAGAAACCACCAACGCCTCAGACAGCAATGGATAAGTGAACGTGTTCACTGGTGTGCTGAGTGGCAAAATGTAATGTTTTCGGACGAGTCCCGCTTCAATTTGGGATACAGCGATGGGTGCGTATGTGTTCGACGCTTCCGTTGAGATCGCAATCTCCCAGCCTGCTCTGTTCCGCGCCATAGCGGGCAAACACCAAGTGTGATGGTTTGGGACGCCATTGGCTACAATGTGCAATCTCGCCTAATACGTCTTGAGGGTAAATATCATACGTCTTGAGGGTAATCTGAACAGCAACTGCTACATCAGGGAGGTTTTAGAGTCCGAGGTACTGCCCCTCTGCAAGCAGCCCCACATACCATAATTAAGCCCGACCGCATGTGGCGAGGAATATGAAAGCTTTCTGCGAAGATCGACGGCTATCACTGTTTCCCCGCCGTGCACCATCGCCTGACATGTCGCCTATAGAACATGTCTGGGATATGATCGGTCGGCAACTTGTTCGTTCTGGTCCTACTGCAGCCACTGTCGAAGCTTTGTGGTCACACATGGAAACCGCATGTTGGTGAGTTCCCCAGCAGCATATTCAGGCTCTCTTTGAATCCATGCCATGACGTCTAGAAGCTTTCATAGCAACGTGTGGCAGCTTCACACCGTACTAAATCCTCAAGGTCAAAATGCAGGTAGAGTTCTTTAATTTTCATCATTTGTTTATTGTGATATTCCTAATCTATGGTATAAATTTCATTTCAATAGTATGTCTTCTTCCTGGTATAGCAATTTTCACAAACACCAGTGTATTTTGCTAAGGAAACAAAATCTATTTTTTTTTGTAATGATCGTTGATCGATGAGCTCAGTCCAACATTTGTCCAATATTTCATTGTGAAAGCAGATGCATATATTTTTCAATATTGCTCAGTGAATCATGTTTCACCCCTGCCGTTATGAAGATATGTAATTGCACAAACTGATTGTTTCCTGCCCGAGAATGTTGGCAATTTCACGTGTGGTAAGCTTCCCATAGGGTTTGGCTTACTGACATGTAGTTTTTCTGATTGGATAATTCAGAAAGACATAGTATTTGAAAATTCATGTATCTGCTTTCTAAATTCTCAAGCGAGGGGGTGAAGTCATCTAAATTCTCTTGTTTCATAGCTTCATCAACTGTAAATCTCACATCCTTCCACAATTCTCCACCCATGTCCAACAAACATTCTAAGTTTGGTCTGCTAAGATCTGAGAGATAATTTAGGTTCCCTTTGATAACAGGCATTTTGGGCTAGCAATTTATGAAATACTTATGCTATTTATCTGTACACAAAACATTGGTTTGTAGCTTCTTTAAGAAAGAAAATGACGTTTGAAAGCGCCACTATTAAACTATGCTCATTAACTAAACAGCTATAACATCACATATGAATCACAAATATGCATATTAAAATAAGATTTTGTTTACTACGACATATCAGCAAAACTTTTTGTTCTCGGGATTGTCACGGCATCATTGTTGAGGTTGCAAAATATTGTTTAGATGAATTGCGAGAGAATTAGCAGAAACTGCAACGAGCATGGCCTTCTGTATTCTCATCAAGCGCGAGAATTCTGAAAAAAGATACATAATTGACAAAGATTATTACTTTGACGAAATAATCATTATGTATTGAATATATTGTCATGGTTACCCTTGTCTGCACGAAAATAAACGTTTTCCTTACGAATTTCACGCTTGGTGCATATGCTCGCCGCGTTTTGGTGTTTGAGGTGACAGAGACTGCTGGAATGTGCTGGAAATTGCTTGGCAGCGTACCAAATCAAAATTTCCATGCGCCCAATACATGTTTCACTTAGCTTCTATGCACGATCGCTACGAAACTGCTCGCGGTTCTGATTTTCAAACAACGCGAGCTGGTGGAGCTGATGTGGAAAAAATTGGAATTCGGAAAATGTGACAATGAGTAAATCTTTCGTCGCGGCCGTCCAGGAGGTGGTGCGATCTGTAGGTGACGTTTCAAACTAGTTGATAGCAGTTGACAACCAATTTCAAAGAATCTTGTACAAAAAAGAGTATTTGGTCAATTGGGAAGGGATTCGCGCGGGAAGTTTGAAATGTACGATCTTCCTGTTAAGCGAAGCATGGCGCCAAATTTGAATTAGTTTGGCGGTCCATGTACCAACACATACTAAGTAATACCTACACATGTACCTACATATACTATGTACCTACACATGCTAAGTAATTTCATTGTAATACACTGAAATATTGTTTATGGTGTTGCCAAGTGTCCAATGCAATGTTCGCATGAAACACATTCTGTGTGAGGCTACCACGGAACTATTATTATCATATGGGTGTCTCATTGTCACTGAGTTGGCTGGAATCACCTGTGAATCATGAATCGTGAATCATGAATTATGAAATAGATGTCGTTCCTGTAAGCGCCTCACCGGCCTATTGTTCTGGCAGTTTCCCTCCCTACTCTACGCAGCCAACGCTCTGTAACGAACATATCATATTTGTAAAGAAAATGCTTTCTGTCCCGGTTTCAAGTCCAGGCATGTGTTGCAGACTTGAAATCTGTCTGTGTCCTCACGTCCTCATCGAGAGCTCTAAATTCATCGCCCCGTTTAGCCCACGCGTTCAGGGCCGAATGGCAGCAGTTTGTGCCATCAAATTTATGAAATGCTTCCCAGGATTCCTGCAGCAACTAGTCCGTAAATAATTGTTTTAGCTTCAGAAAATAATCTACATATGTATGTATTACAAGTGTTTAATGTATCAGTGATAGAGTTGCTAGTAATTGTAATAATTTGTGCAACGTGGTCACAATTTCCTAGAATATTCGTTATTACTTCATATCTAGTTGTGGTTTTATATATTATCTACTGTGGTTGTGATTTAACCTATTGCTTTTTTGATTTAAGTGTATTCCGTTACTGAAATTCAGTAATTTATAATATCTGGTCGATCTAATTGAAGTCGCGGCCCCTAGAATTCGAAACTGGTATTTTAATTTTTGAGGGCACTTTACTTAAAGTCTCATTTACATTTTCAATTTTTTTCAAAAATTGGCTTCAAAAATTGGCACGCCTATAAAAATGTTCAATTTTCATTGTAATCTGAATTCGTCTGTTTCTGATTTTTCTGATATTGAAGTTAGTTCTCAGTGTGAATTTGCCAGTAAACAAATATAGCTACACTCAACAAACACAGATGACCCTGTTCCATAGTCACAAACTAGATTTATAACAAAAAACCTAGGGTACTGCAAATGAGATTGAATCGCAGGAATAATATTAGTAACGTGGGAGAATTAATTGTAAAATTGAGATTAATTGGTATCAAAGATTGATAACTGCTTCTGAGTACCTGCTGAGGAAATACTTCCAGCGCACAACTCTTTATGAAAAAGTTCTGTAAATTAATATAAAAAGTGTACTTCAGTGAATAAAGCAAGTTGAAGAAAAAAAAACGTGATCCTAATTCTTGTAAGTGTAATGTAGCAAAGCATTTACGCAACAAGGCTGTAAAGTATATTGGGTTGAAGTGTGAGGAGAAAGAAGACGTTCAAAATTATTTAATCAAGAGTGCAGATTTCAATGTAAAAATATCAATGAAAAACAACGAAGTGATATTTTAATGATTATTGGGCTTTGAGTTCGTGAGAAATTCAAAACGTATTCATTGTGTCTTGTGTGACATTAAAATCACCAGCACGTCAAAGCAAAAAGCTGTTTCTCCAAATAAAACCACAAAATTAATCCATATTATGGGTTAGAATGTATGAAAAGACTTCTTTTTAAAATCCTAGATATTTCGAATGGAAGATTTACTAAGGCAACTGATGGAGCTAGTGAACCTGTTGTATCTTGGGATAAAAGAGGAGCAAAAGTAGAACACCAACAAGTGAAAATCTGGAGGGAGTTAGGAACCCCATTAAATCGTTTCCCCGATATACTAGGTACACGTTTCCCGGTTACAGAATCCCAATAAAAATATCTGCCACAGCACTTGACCATCAAAAAATATATGGCTTATATGTAGAGACAGGTATCAGTAGTAATGAACAAATTGTTAAAAATGGCAATTTCGTCAAATTGGTAATACAGAGTTGAATCTCAGCTTTCCTTGCCCTCATTATGATACATGTAATAAATGTGATTCATTTAATATAGCCATAAAATCATCAACAAATGAATGTGAAATAAAACATTAAAAGAACAGCAGGAACTGCATCATCGATTGGCCGAAAATGCTGTCCAATCCAAAAAACAGGATAAAATCATTGCTAAAAGACCTGGAGATGATTCAGTGTTAACTGTTGTGCTTTCGATCTTCAGAAATGGTTATCAACTCTTGTTTTAACAACAAATAAGGTGTATTATATGAGGCAATTATGGACTTACAACTTCTGCATCCACAACCTAGCAACAGATCGGACTATGTTCCTACGGGATGAATCCATTACTTCTCGTGGATGTCAAGAAGTTGCTTCCTGTTAGAAGAAATACTTTAAAGATAATCCAAATGTAAAAAATTTCATTGTATATAGTGATTGCTGCGGAGGACAGAATCGCAATAAGAACATGGTAAAATTTTGGATGCATGTTGTTAGCGAAGGTATTTTAGAAATAATAGAACACACATTTTTGGAACCAGATGGAGTGGGACAGAGATTTTGTAGTGATAGAAAAAAGTAAAACCAAAACTAAATATTTTTGTGCCAGATGATTGGACAAATGCAATTTGTAAATCAAGCAAGGGTTTTATAGTTATAAAAATGAAACAGGATGATTTCATTTCCATTCAAGCAATGGATTCCATTGTCGATATAAGACCTTCAACATGCGGAGATGAATCTGGGCATCAGATCAAGTGGTCAATAGTTAGATGGATGCGCTTTGAAAAACATATGTAAGTGACAATGCAAATAATGCCTACTTTCAATGCTGATTATGAGTTTCTAAAGATGGACTTCAGAAGGAAATTAAAAGTAAGGCCTGCTTATTAAACTTGATTGTCTGTACAAGGAACCGCTCAAAATAAAGGAAGCAAAGTGGAAGAATCTTCAAGAGCTACTGCCTCTCATACACCCTGTACATCATTAATTCTATTTCTCACATAAACATGAGAAAACAGTAAATGTAGCAAGTAATGGTAGAGGTAGAGGGGCGGGGCAGAGGTAGGGGTAGGGGATGAGGATGTGTATTTAGGGGAGACCAAAAACCATCTTCAAGACTACCAGATAACATTAATCTAATTCATGTAGTAGTGTATTTAATACTGATAGTGATTAATCTAAAAAGTTTGCTTATACTAACAGATTTCTTAAAAGCTCTACAAAATTAAAAGATTAATTACTTAATTTAAAGATATTTAATACAGAAAAACTTTGTATACTGATACATTTTTTCTAAGTACTGTTTTGTTCAAAATATAAGCGTTCTTTAAATCATGTTAAAATTACAGGCTCAAATTTAATGTCAACAAGTTAAAAATTTGTAAAATAATTTAAAACATGTTTACAGAAAATAATGAAGAGTTTATGTTAAAATAGAATGTGTTCTGATTTTTTAATACATTCTCATTTTACGCTAAATTTCAGCAACGTCACCTGTACCACATTTTTACTAAGCCCTTCAATTAATCACATAAATAATTACTAACTCGAACAACAAAAATTGAAACCACACCAACTCGAACATAAGTAACTCGAACTTAGGAACTCAAATTTCACTAACTAGAATCCATGTTACTAGAACCTTCGTAACTCGAAAAACATACACAGGAGCTTTTCGAAGACCAACCACACCACACCATGAAACCACTGAAACCTCACCAACTCGAACATACATTCGTGGTTCTGTAAATTGTACACATCCTTCTTGAAAGAAAATAATAATAATTAGATACGCCTTCTATTTTGCTTATCTACTTTGGGATGATTCTTTGTGCTTTTGACGCAAGTCAAATTTAAAGATATATCGAACTCTCGATTGATTTATGGACATTTTTTAAGCATTTTGGAGGGAAGTTAATTTTTATGACAAGAAATCAACAACACTACTTTATTTATTTTAGTGCATCCTCCAGGAGCGTCGGCATGATTCAATATAATACAAGTTGCAATATTAAAATATTAATATTGATTAAGTGAATACGAGAAAGTATGTTCTGTTGAAGCATCACTAGTAATATATATTACTCTTCGTTTCAGATGTGGAAATAAATAAAATTAAAGACGAATGCAACCCGTGTTACATTTATGTATAGAGTGTTGTCTGTCAACTTGCTGCAGGCAAATACCCAATTCTCATTTTATTCTAGTATATCTCATCTATTCTAAATTACACAATTATCATCTTTCCATCTAGCTAAACTATTTATTTTGCAGTCATGTTCAACGTCAATATAAATGGGGCAGGATTTGGTATTCAATATCGTTTATAGAGATTGGAAAAAGAGGGGGATCGCACTCTGAAGTGATAAATAAGTAGATAGATTACACTAAATACTATCAATGTATATGATGACAAATAAATAAGTTGGTTCCTAGAAAGTAGCCGATTTAGAACGATTTAGAAAATTTCTAAAGAAATCAGTATTTCGTATTCATCAAAGTTTAATCTAATCATTTGAATAACTTTCAACACCATTCATTTCGATAGAAACAATGCCTCAAAGCGGTAAATGGATTTCATTATTATAGATTCTCAAAACCAAATCAAGAAATTTCATCGGATGCAGCGGATGATTTCGGAAGAAATTGCGCAACTGAAGTAAAAGAAGATTTTCGCTATTGTATTTACTCTTACATTCTACTCGCTGGAATATTTATACATCGAAAAGTTCAAGTTTCTGAGATTGTATGTAGTAAAAGCAGATTTAAAAGACCACAAAGTAGAGTAATAAATTGAAATCATAGATTTTTCTATAACTTAGCTACAGAAATATTTATCAAGAGTAAACACCTTCAAAACTTTACGCACTATCAACGTTAAGTTGGTAGATCGTGAATCAAAGTACCAACATTAGAAGAATAGAATTAGATCGTGAATCAAAGTACCAACAACCCTAGAGAACCTATTGTATTTTCTCTCAGCAATGTGGGCCGATGCCGGGCGACGGCAGCGCCCCTGGCGACGCTGGCGGCGGCGTGCGCTTGCTGCGTGGGCCGCTGGTGGCGCGCTCTGGTCTCTTTGCACTACTGCGTCCCGCCTGCGTCCCCGCCCTGGTCATGGCCGGCACGGCGGCGGAGCCAATGGGCGTCGTGGCCCCGTCGCAAAATCCATACGGCGACGGGCACGGGGAGGGGGCGGGGCGGGCGCGGGAGGGGATGGACGCTCTTTCCAGTGTGTGGTGGCTCGGCCCGAAGAATGCAACTGTTTGAGCGGCGCCTAGACTCGGCGCTCTCGCCGGTGAGTACCGCCACTTTTGGTGGAAGTGCTCTGCTCTTTCTTTGCACGCTGAGGACAGACATACGTACTGATAATGTTTAGTGCCTCCGAATGTCTGTAAAGCGCTAGCTCCCGTTGTGTGTGTGTCATATGGAACAATTGACGCCAAGTCGCTGATCTCAACAGACTTCCAGCTCGTTGTTAGTAAATCCGGGTATGAGTGTGAATGAAGAAAGGAAGGACTTTCTGACCTATTTAGCTACTTATAACATTCTCACAATAATGCAAACATGTTTTCCGTCGTCATGACTTTTAAAGGAAATTGTTGTCCGTTTCTCGATGTTTCTCACAGTGGTCTACTTACTGAGGTAAAATTAAGGTGGCCAAAACAGATGTACTGTTGCAGGATCCCGATTATCCCTCTTGTTTCCTTATTTAATTTCAACCATCGCAAGCAATTATTATGATTTGGTGTGTTTTTCATTCACAGGCGGAATAAAAATTCTATTTTCGATTTATTATTGACCAGAATATCAAAAATCCTTACGTTATGAGCATATACCGATTTTATGAATGTGATCTGCGGAAGTGAAATGTTTAAGAGTTGATTAACATTTTTTTGTAGTATGTCCTCCAAATCTATTCGGTGTCTCTGTAAGGTTGTTAAACACATGTAGCGTGAACTTCAACCATTCATTCTCTGTTTTACTTGCTTGCCACCGTCACATACCGTAATACAAGATTACAAAAAACAGGAATAAACCATCAAACCTTTATTGGACTACAAACAGTGATTCAAATAAATCAACTCAATAAGAGTATTTTTTTACAAACTGAATTGTTTTAAAAATTATCTCAATGAGGACAAGAGTTGCTAATTGGAGCTAGTTCTGAATTTATACGTTGTAATTTTCCAATTCAATTGCACAAATTAGGGCATTTTCTTTTAATCTTTTCGTGACACGTAGAATGTAAATATGTTTGTTAATATCTTTATAAACGCACATGATGTCATGTAAGCGACCGCATTCACAAGTTGTCAATAAGGTTGCAGCATGTATTCCTTGTCTCTATCAGTAATGTGATATCCATTTCATAAGGAAAAACGTTTTGGGAACCTATTACGGATCGGGCTTTGGTTGATCATTTTGCATCGATCCGTGGTATTTGATAGGAGCCTCAGAAATAGCATTGTATGTGGTCAAAGTAAGAAGTCTGTTGCCTCTAAAAACACTGTTCTGAGAGTATTCTACACTGCTCTGGGAGTATTTTACAAGAACATTTCATTGACAATATTAGTATCAGCACTAAATGTGTTGTATATAAGAAATCTGTTATCAGCTGTTGCAGAAGATATTAATGCGAAAATGTCCAATCCAACAATACATTTGGAATATTCTTTGCCTATAAATATTCCTCAGGAAGTTAATGTCAGAGTGCAATTATTTCTTAGCAAAGAATGATGTAAAACACAACATGTACCCTGATTATTCTAGACTCATATAAATGAATTAAGTGTAGTATATATGTTATATATTCATCCACAAATGTTTATTATTAATAGATAATCCAGAGATTTCATTAATTTTAGGGTTCAATTCTCAACATACACTTCTAAAACTTTGAAAGTAAGTTATTGTATGTCAAGTGGAAAGTTATTCGCATTTCAATACCTGCAAGGTGTTCTAGAAAAATAGTTTCTGACAAATTACTCGAAAAAAATATAGATTTGACGATGATTTTACAGTAAGTTACAATGTTAATCCCTGAAAAATAAAACTAAATTCCAAAAAGGTATAATAAATCGAAGCAACATAATGCAGATCAATGTCTTTACTTATGTTTAATGGGACGTTTGTTTTTTAAACATATTCAAATACGAATTCAGAAACGAAAAGTTTTCACATTTCACTTTCAGCTGAACTCCTGTAATTGCTTATGGCTGCGGAACTGAGGGAATATTAAGCTTAGAAGGTACTTGCTGTACAAACAAGATGAAAATATAATGTATTTATCAAAAATCTTGATGCTACTTCAAAGAAATATGGAACAATTCTTTTGAAATTTTCAAATAGTAATTTTGTTGATACCGTTTTTAAAGTTCCTTTTTGTATCGCGTATAATGTTTCGAAAATTTCTCCGTACGTCTATGTGAAAATTCTTCTGGTTCAGTATCTGTACTCCAAGAATCTTTATGTCATCACGTTCAGAACCTACCCCTGTCAGATATTCCCAGAACTGTTCTCCAAAATTATTCTATTGGAATGTTTACAACTTTATAATTCCCATGATCTAGAAGCAAATATAAATCCTTCCATGAACCCATATACTATTGGAATTTAATATTTTGCTTGGTATACTAATTATGTTAAACCTTTTTTATTCTATTGTTTCCACGTGTTTTTTCAACAAATGTAGAAAACCTTGAAACCGGCCTAGAATGTAATATTTTCATTGGATAAAATTTTGCATTTTTAATTTTTTTCAAATATTCTGAAATCGGTGAGACATGCGCATAAGTTTTTGGAAATATTGTAGAAACAATGTACTTATGAAGCTAATATGAGAGCATTTCTGAGTATTGTACATGCATGTTTACAGCAAGTAGCTACGTACCATCAGATAATTCTAAACACGCAAGAACTATGTAGATTGTTACAACAAAACGGTTATTGCAATGCTCCTGGATCTGAGTCATAACGAATAAGACGAATAGGTTTTGGGATTGAATCGTGTTGAAAGTAACGATTTAATCACAAACTGCCGACTGGAATACGGAAGAGGACCGTTATACCCCTTGAGGGATTTCCTCTGACAGGTATGGTGTCAGAAAAATTTTGAACGATCGATGGCGACATGGAAAAAGATATGAGCAATGAACGACGTGCTACACATTTACCATCGTTGAATGTCTAATCATGTGTATTTTCTAATAATATTTTCCATTCGTTGGACAGAAACTCAAATCACTGTAGGGCAATGATAGCACTCAGCAATAGTCTGTTACACACAGGTGAAGGGCAGCGACGAACGAAGCGAAATCGAGATCTGAATTTGTTTGTGTGTGTGTAGTGTGATAATAAATATTTGGACGATCCTTTGGAATGGCAAGGCTCCATCGGACATAAAATATGTTGTTGGTGACAAAGTTCTAACAAACTTCTGGTACAAGCAAAACGTACTCATACTCCAGTTTGTGGACAAATAGCTTTTGTAAAAATTATTATTGTATGTGGAGAGATGACAGAATAATGAGTTAACGAAACTTTGACATAAATTTACTCGAAACGACTGAAATATTAGCGGGGACCATGCCATTCCAAAATGTCGACGTAGTGTAGACCTTGGGGACTACTGGGGTTTGATTCCCGCAAACCACAAAAACTATTAATATGTGCGTTTCGAGGTATACAGTGAGGTTAGGTTAGTTGGTATCGTGTAAAAAGAAATTCATGCCTGACGGAATAGAACTCTAAACTACACACTTTGTCTCTCACCAGCCGTAGGAACCTCCCACTAGCAGTCTGTTTATTACATTCCTCGTCACCGTAAAGTACTTCACCAACCTTAGCCACCTCGCTTTGTCTAATGCTCATGTTATCCTGCTAAAGTCCGAATTATGATTAGAAGCTGTTTCTACTTCGGACATTATTAACCAATTTAATATAATGTAAACATTAATCAGATAATTTGAGATTTAGTCAGATCCGGAAATTAACATTTTCAATTCGTACCTAACCTTAAAACGGCTCATCGACTGAGTTTAACAGTGAGCCAGCAGCGAGTTTAACCGGGAGGTTCTAGTTCCGGTTTTGACGGAGACGGGTTTCCGACACTTGCTGTAAAGTTAGGTCGAATTTAACTGCTTTCGGGAGGAAAATTCTAGCGGAGACCCGCTCTGATATGTACTTTTCCACGATATATCCGATATAATCCAGGCGAATACCGGGGCAGTACCCTAACAAACGAGCCACGAACGCGCACGATCTTTCCTTCCCATACCTTGTCCTATCCTACCTGATTCTTACACACACTTACACATTCATGCACTACACTAACACATACGAGTATGTCGGGAGATCTTCCGGGTACTTAGAGCTTTTCCCGGCTACGGCCGTGCTTCACTGGGGGAGATGCCTGGGGGGAGGAGAATTTATCGCAAGTCGACCTTGGGTCGGCGCCGGATCTCACTATCCATTGGGGGAAAAACAAGGCATAAATACATGCACTACCATAACGGAACCAGTGAGGGTACCAGTTGATGCCCGGATTAAGCAATCAATCAAAAGACTCGGCGCGCCAGGCTGCAGTGACAGTGTTCTCAGTGCCGGGATTGCTGATGGGTATGGGTCCTTGTGCTGTGTCAGGCTCAACATAAAACACGCGCTGCTTCACACTGATGTACCCTTTTAGTCAAACGGAACACCGCAACTCCCGTGAGTGCCTACCTAAGGCGCATGTGTGCGGCGAAAGGGAAATGTTGTAAGTCATTTTCCTTGGATATGAGTGCCATCCTGGGTCTTCGAGCTTAGACACTTCAATTGCAGCCTGCAAGAAAATTATGACATCCGATAGATAAATAAATATAAAATGAATAGGGGAAAAAAGGAATTAATAATTTGGTGAAGAGACATTCCACAGGATTTAAGGATAAACACTCTGTCCTGATTTAGAATTTTAGATTGAATGAAGTGGAGTAAGATGTTTTTATTGTAAATATTGCAATATTATTTTACACATACGTTAACTCGTTATTACGCCAAAGTTATAAAATTATCATTTCTTTACAACTTGTATCTTATTTTGCACATGTTTTATTTTATTTTTTCTTTATTTGTATTATTTATCTTTTTTAATATTTGTATATATTGTTTGTTCTAATTTTTTGGTAAACTGTAATCAAGCGTACGCTCATTTGCAGTAATAAATTATTATTATTATTATTATTATCATCAGTATTATTTTATGTAGTTTTTTGTTTGTTTGTTTTTTTGTTTCGCGACTCAGCTATCGACTCAGTCATGTGGCCACGCCATGCGTGCATCCCACCGAGGTTCAGTCATGATTATCGGGATAGGTTATTGGGGGAATCAGCATTTAATGCTGATTCCATTTTTAAAACACAAGGTTGTAAACCCTATGGGATGGGGTGAAATGATGATGTAATGATGAAATAGACACACACACACACATACAGAGACACACACTTATTATTATTATTATTATTATTATTATTACTATTATTATTACTATTATTATTATTATTATTATTATTATTATTATTATTATTATTATTATGTAGGGTTAGAATGATGCATTTAATGACTGAAGGGACATTGAAAAATATCTCTCATGTCACTTTGGAAACGCTGGTATTTCCGTGCAGGTCTATTTGGGTTGTTACAAAATTGTGTTGTATTTTTTTCTTTCTGGCCTTATTCCGCGTGTTCATTTTGGAAGCTAATTGCTTTGACTGTATACTGCATACGCGCACGTTTTTGTAGTTCAGTTTTTGTTTGGCGCATAACCGAGCATCCTGTACAATGTTCTTGACACACAATAGCTAGCTTCCTCCACAAATGGGTATTGAACTGCCCATAAAATGCTGGGAGAGCTTTACAACACATGTGAACTAATAGGTACGCTCTAGGGAGCAAATCGATGGGTGCGTATTGCAGCGTCTACAAGAGAGGTTAAAACGTTGCGACCTATTTCATCTATGGGTATTATCGCATTTCTCCTGGACCAAATTGCGACAAGCGTACCTTGCGTGTAGCGAATATTCTAAGTTCCAAAAAGTTTTAGTGAAGCCGTTGCAAAACGACATTTTGCTCTATCTGGCTATTCTCCTCTAAAAGCTCCGAATATTCTTACATCTTATATTTCATAGTGAGGAATGATGTTAAAGAAAAATTAGTAGTAATAAAATCGAGATAACTTTCAGACCAAACGTAAAACTTCATTGTAGACGAATGGCAAACATATATTCTGAAAATCACCTCTCACAATATCATTGTATAGTTATTTGATTTAAAGACAAATTTAGTTAAATTAAAAGTGTTAGTAATTAATCAAAATGAATTACAATTTAAACTAAGCATTATGTTTTCTGTTTTCTACAAATTGACTATTGGAAGCTTGTAGTTCACCATTTTTTATCACTTTGTTAAACCTGTGACGGTTTATTTTTACCAAGACAATTCGCTTACTCATATTACGACAAATCTTTTTTGCCATCATCTACACCTGCAAACAGAAATATATGACGGTATTTCGTCAAAACCTCGTGTTTTTCTTCTTTACGCATATCGTATGGAACTAATAGATGCGAATATTCGTACTTCCCGTTGCAAGATTCACACGTCTGTTATTAATTTACTTACTTGACAAGTGTTCTACAATTAATAAATTTTATAAATATCCTCAGTAAATACATTTTTAAATCTTTGTACACCTAAAGGAAAGGATTCCATGGGTGTCGCAGGTAACTTACTCCTGTCCGTTATTGTTCTTTTTGTGAAGGAAAATTTTCCTACTGAATTTTCCTGAAATGAATTTTGTGCTCGTGATCCCCACTACTGAAGTGTCGTGTCGGATGTAGATATCTTTCCAAGCTGGATAAACGGCATACGCTTCGTACAGGGCGCAGAGTCTTGCCTTAACCCTCTTGATTTCTAGAGAGTCCCATTCTACTTTATTCCCACTGCTGCGGAAAGTAAGTTTACACGCTCTTCTCTGTACCCTACACAAATATTCCTTACCAGTGCACCAAAATATTTCATCATTACAGTTTCATTGGTCACCGTAGCAAATCACAGGCGTCGCTCAGCCGGTTGACGCTCGGCGAGTTGGCGCCCGCGTGCTTTGCCGTCTGCAACGCGAGCCACCTGGCGTTGGCGCCGCTGCTATCGATCGCCTCTTAGCCGACCCCAACCCACGCGCGTGCCGCCCCCGCGCCGCCTCCTGACGTCCAGACGCCCGAGCGACGCCTGCTGTTCATTAGCCCGGAGACGCCAACCGATAGGCTGGTTGCCGGCTCAGGGGATGCGGGACAGGGTGAAGGGATGGGGAGGCTGTATCAGTCTGGCCAGATGGCTTCCCGCGGCATCGACCCTCCCGACGGACCAGCTGATCATCTGGGAGGCCGTCCGCTCCCTCGCCCTGCACGCTCGCCGATTCGTCCTCTCGCTTCGCTGCTCCCTCGACCATCCATACTCACGTCCATATGGTCGCCAACACCTACATGATGAATCAATATTATATTAGAACAGCCAGTCATTGTCACATATGCACCGGCTGAGGTGGCTCAGAGCATCAAGTGATGTCCCTGCAGAACCTCTGACTGGGAGGTCCAAGGGTTCGAGTCCCGACGATAACAGGATTTTCTAAACTAGCTTGACCGCTAGGTCGAAGTTATACCGCTGTCTGGTGGGGAATTCTAGTGGCCGACCACTCTGATCGGTAGTTTTCCGTGGTTTCTCCAATCAGCTACGGGCAAATACCGAAACAGTACCTTTAAAAATAGGTCACGGACCGAGCTTTCTTTCCTCTTCATCGCCACTGACACACACTTACATGCACTGCACTACCCCACAGTCGGAAGCGTAGAACACCCGGGAGCTTAGAGCTTTTCTCGTCTAGGGAGGTGGGAGCTGGTGGGAGATACGTGGATGGGGAAACCCAGAAAGCCGACGCGACGTGTAAGTTGATTGATTGTTTAGTGATTCCAGGCACATCAACTACCAGGGTCATTAGTCCCGTAAGTATAATGCTTGTTTTTTGCTCAGGAGGTCTCTGTGAGTGTCCGACACAGTGGAGGATGTAAGGTCGCTCGCGCTAAATGTATTTAAATGTGGGCGCCAAGCGCGATATACACCTGCCTCCTGCGTCCGCTCTAGAGATCTCAAGGGGTGAGTCGCTCTTGGTCGGGGTGATGCGCATGCCCTTAACTTATTAATTAAAAAAATACTTGCAATTGATTAAGTGTTGTCCGTCAGAAAGGCGGGCACACATTTATTCAAAATGGCACTATTTTATTCCATGGCCTTTTTATGATTATAACTAACTAATCCCCTTCTTTGTCTACTAGCGTTACAGTCCTTTAATTCCAAACAGGGGCCTAGGGTGATACATTTTGGATTACTTCGCTGTAGAGAATTGCTCGTTGCCGTCCTGGATTCGCGCTCAAATCGCGTACGCCAGGTGATGCTGCCTTGAGGAGGGGAGGCGTAGCAAGTCCAAGGGCTGGCGCGGGCTCACGCCTGGATCAGTCAGGGATCCGCAGCACCCGCCGATGATCGGATTTAAGCCCCTCGCTCTCGTACCGAAGATGGTGTGTTTCTCTCTCTGGGTAGAGCCATCATACGTCTCTCTAACCCCGACGGAAAGTACGTCGCGGCAGGATGCTCACCTTTTGGACGTTTTGGCTTTAGTCTGCAGAAGGGAATAAATTCCGTTGACGTGGTTATTTCATTTGATAATAGTTCTAAATAATGCACTGGTTCTAGAGAGGATGCGGTGGAGCAAAAACTTTGTAGCATTCTTGTTTTGATTTCAAATACTCAAAGATTTCGAAGTTTTTTTTTAAAGAAAGGCGTCTTTGCTCGATGAAAATAAAAACAGCATCTCTCGATGGATTCCAGACACCCTGTCCCCATAAATGTCCTACAGCATCTGCCTTTCTCCTCTCTGCCCTGTGTTACCATCCCTTGTGTGTCAGTGCCCTTTGGTTACGTGTATGTCGCCTTATGCTGATACCTATTGGTCGGCCCAATTCCCACTTTGATAACCTACTTGATCTGATCATTCCAATGGGTTGTCATTGTTTAGCTACTGTTGAAGATGTGTGGCCGAGGGGTGTGACCTCTGCTGGGAGTCGACGCTCTGGGTGAAGAAATACAGCTAGTCCCAAAGGATTAGCGAGGAGGCATTTGCGAGCTTTTGGGAGCGGGAGTCCCAGAGGGGGGGGGGCTTTGGAAAGGGCGACAGCGTTGCCCTTTGCCGTGTTCGGGTCGCCGAGTCAGCCGGCAGCGTAGCTAATGTGACGGAGGGTTGGGGTGGGGAGAGCTTCGGGGCGCGTGGGCTTATGGCAATTAGCACACGTGAGGTGTTGAAACATCTTGGTATGCTCAATACAATATTTTACCTTTCAGCGAAACCTTATCGAATATGTTTAGAAGTTCTAGTTCTCGAGATTAATCCGGAGAGACAGGCAGGAGAAAATCGTAAAACCAATTGAATAGATTTTTTATTAAAGAAGACATGAGCTTTTAAAAAGTAGTCGTCATTTTAAATTCACAAGCAGACACTTCCATTTTATTAAAATGATCATCTGAATCTGTAGCAAATTGCTTCTAAAAACCTTGAAGGAAATTGAAATACATTTTGTTGGTGACGTAGAGGCGAAAATGAAACTTTTTCAAAGTTTTTTATTTTGTTCACTGGCTTGATAGGGCTGTTCGTGTCTACATCAAAATCATATTTCCTTGGTATATATCGCTACGCCAGTATTCTTTCTTATATATTATTTATATATAGACTATAATTCTGTTTGAATTAATTTTGATATACATACTTGTACATTGATCATACTACATTGTGTCTGACTAAGACCTGTCAGGCGAGTAACCATATTGCAAAAATATTGTTCCAACACCTGCTGCCACTAATACGTTAGAACACAGGACACGCCTTAGCTGTACATGAGCCATATGCAAGATAATGCCGACCCAAATTATCTTACTCGTGATATTGGCGATAAAAGAGATGTACTCTAGTGAGATTTTCACATGCTAAGCGGAGATATTAGCTGATAGAAATGTATACAGTTTAAGTCATTACATAAATGATAAATTATGTTCGGTAATCTGTCATTATATACTATATTATATCTTTAATGAACTTGTAAGAGAGCTGACAATAATGTCAGTAGTAAACATTTTCCAACACGACTTACGATTCTAATAGTAAAAACGATTACTACCTTGTTGTCCATTATTAGTAATTATGTCCGTCAGTGGAAACTTATTACTTTCTTGGAATTGCTGTATCCTAAACTATAGTAATGTCCAATAAATCATGATCTCAGGAAAAGAAAATCGGACAGGTAAATCCTGTTCTAGTACAATTGTATCTAGCAGAATTATTTCATAACCAGCAACGATTTCACCGAAACAATTTCAACGATTTCACCACTTTTCTTTTATCACACGAGAGAGAAGAGCCAACTTCGTGTGTAGGAAACGAACAACCAATTATTGACATTTGAGGAATGCATTACTTTACAAAACACAGATCTTTCGTTATATTCCAAATCAAAATTCATTTTTTAGGCAACCACTTCTAAAAGCGTCTCTTTGAGGGTATGCGTAGCGTGCTAAAAGTACAATTTTTAGTGCTAAAAGTGAGATGATGTTCAAGCACTTTGATAAATCTGTGAATGCCACAAAGAAAAAAAATTCTTTCGTCTGACCGGAAGGACCAAAATAACCAAAAAATTCTAAAAGGGACAAAGGAACATAAGGGGCCAAGGAGCAAAGGTATGAAGAGAGAAAGGCAACAGGAAGGAAAAGGGACATAAGGAGGGAGGGATATAAGAAAAAAGGGACAAAAGAAACAGAAAGAACTCAAAGGGAAAATGGTCAAAAAGGACATAAGGAGAAATGGACAAAAGGACAGAAAGGAAAAATGAATAGAAAGGAAAATGAACAAAAAGGACAAAACGAAAAGATGGTATGTTACGCACGCGATAAAAGCGCTTTTATTTTGCCTTTTTTATCATAAATAACTCTTTCGACGCGTGATGTTAAACGACAAACGAGATGATTATTCGTGTACGGAAGCGATTCCAGAAGGAATTTTATCGTTTACTGAATTTTATTCCCTCATCAAATACCATGTGTTGTTGAACGTACTCTTTTGTTGTATACAGCTTTCGACCAAAACATTTGAAGGCTCACAAACAAGTGATAGTGAACTTCTGCTATTGTTGCTCCGCAGAGGGCGCGGCCCCTGGCGTGCCAGATGGCGCTGGCGTTGGCTCTGGCGCTGGCGCTAGCGGCCGGCACGGGCAGCGCAGCGCCGGCCGCGGCCCCGGCGCCCGCCCCCGCCCGGAAGGGGCCGGAGGGCGGCGGCGGGGCGGCGCCGGGCGACGCGTTCGAATGGCGTCACCACGACAACCGCGAGCTGGCCGAGGTGCTGCGGGACGTCCACCGCCGCTGCCCCAACGTGACGCGCGTCTACGCGCTGTCCGAGGCCTCCGTGCTCGGAGAGCCGCTCTACGTCATCGAATTCGCCGCGCGCCCCGGCGCTCACCAGCTCTGTGAGTGGAGGCTGCAAGCCCAACGGCAACACCGATCACTGCAGTGCTTTTGACCGGGAGGTCTTGGGGTTCGCAACCAGGCGGTGACGGGATTTTTGACGCAGGCTGCATAGCTACGTCGAATTCAGTCGCTGTCTGGAGAAGAATTCTAGCAACCGGTAGAATTCTTCTTCAGACCCTTCAAACCCATTCACCTTGATAGTTTTCCGTGGTTTCTTCGATCAATACCTGGGGAATACCGCAGCAGTACCTTAACAAATGGCGCCACGGTTCGCGCGAAAATTTTTCCTTTCTGTTCCTTGGCGTATCCACACCCCTTTCGTTCACAGACCAATCATACACTACACTAGCACATATACCTGGAGACAAGAGTTTGTCCCGGCTGGAGAGGTGCCTCGCTGGTGGAAGATTCCTAGTTGGGAAAACCCTGCGAGATCGCCGCTACCTCTCGCTATAAAAACATACACTACACTTACGATACTAATTGACGCTCCCGGAAACAAGTCAGTCGTTCATCAATCTATTAATGAACCAGAGCTGCTCCAAGGGGTGGCCAACTTGCCGCGCCCTGGCCCAACGCTTCTGCACGAACATCCAGATGGAGTGCAACCGAGGTGACCCACTACATTTCGCGACAGCTCGACGGGAGGGTAGGGGGGCGCAATTGTGATATTAAGAATCTCAAGAGTACACCAGAAACCTCCGTCTGACTGATAACTGATGCTTCTTTCTGTTCTTAGTCGCATCTTCGCACGTGACTGTGCTGCCGCTTCAGCGAAGTCAAAATTTGCTATTGCGGTCAGGTATTGCATGCACGAGAAGTTTAGAGACCTATTTCCCATACTTCCACGAAACCCTCAGTGTAGGCACAGTCACGTCGTCGGCACGCTGCGAAATAATGCAGTTCATGGCGGCCTGGATGGTGTTGGGCAGACGGCATGAAAAATATCCTGAAAGTCTATTCTGAACCTCTTTGCCTAAACTTTTTGGGTCATATCTGACATAAATACTTTGATATATTGGTAATGATAATGTTGAAGTGTTATTAATGATATTGAAGCAATAATGGAATGTCAAGAAAGGGAAACGAGAAATTTCCAAAACAAACTACCACAAATCCTCATGTATCGACCGTGATTTGAATCCCAGTTCCCGGTGGATTGGTGGAAAGTGAGCGGATTGGCCACTACACTACGAGCCACTTCAAAGTATGTGAGATTACTGTGATGTTCAGCATTCGCACCTAAATTACTGACTTGTCTACATGCGACGCAGATACAGAAGACAGCGGTTCTTTTGCCCATCGCCACGCGTGGGGAAGTCTACAAACGTCTGTCGCATGCAATAATGCGTTAACCCCAAAACCGTCAGACGCATTGAAGAAGATCTTATGCCCGCAGACGTGCCGGAGTTCAAGTACGTGGGCAACATGCACGGCAACGAGGTGTTGGGCCGCGAGCTGCTTCTGGGACTGGCCAACTACCTGTGCGACCGGCTGCGCGAGGGAGACCGCGACATAGAGCGCCTGGTGCACCTCACACGCATCCACCTGCTGCCCTCCATGAACCCCGATGGCTGGCAGGCCGCCACTGACGCGGTGCGTATCCCTCGCAGCTCCCGCCACACCCCCTCCGACTCTGGCATACGACTGTGGATGCCAACGGAGCCACCAGGTAGGAGGAGTCTGATGTTTGCTTTCTGTTTGGCGGGTCTAGCGAATTCTAGCCTAAGATTTGTGAATGCCAGCGGAGTTCGCAGGTAGGAGGAGCCTTATGTTTGCTTTTTGTTTGGTGACTCTACCAAGATCAAAAAAAGAAATAGTGGATACTGTAACGTAAAAGCGAGCGAACCTCGTGGCAGTTATGTGGGGACGCGTGGTAAGAGATTAACAACACGAAATCCCTTGCCACAGGAGGGAGAGAAGGGTTTTTCCTAAAAGCCAGCACGCGGCAAAGGGAGAGACGAGGCTTTGGGGTCCTCCGGTCTTAAGGAACGGAGACCCAAACCTCATGCAACCAAAGGGCACTGCGGGGGCGGCGTGACGTAGTAGGTCACGTGAGCCTCGAGTATATAAGGGAGTGCATAGAGCCAGTGGGTGGGTTCTGGAGACAGCGGGAGAACATCGTGCATTTGCACAAACTTGGCTCCACGACGGTGCAGCGGCGAGCAAGGCTTGCGAGGCAAGTCACGTGTTGGCGAGCCTGTGGAGTGTGTCCTGTGGAGTGTGTTTGTGTCCTTGGGTGTCTGCGGTCACGTGGGAGCGATGTTGTGTGCGTGCTCCAAGGGGAGGAGTGGTTGAGAGCCACGTCTCGCACCGACTCTCACTCGGGTAAGATCGCTCCTGTGATCAAGGCAAACTATCATGGTACGCCGGTGCGGCCTTTGTGTCCTAGTGTGCATCCGGTCACGGAAGCTTGGCTTTGTTCGCGTTTCAGATGTAGGAGTGGCGAATACCACAATTGAAACCGATCATCAATCGGGTTGGGATCGCTCCCGCGATCAGGGATCAGATCTATGGTGTAATGTGTAAATTCATTGTAAATATTTGTTGTGTTTTCCTTGTAAATATATATTTGTTAATACGAAAGCTCGTGTCTGTGATCGCTGTGAGTATCCGTGATGTTACAGTACCATCGGAGATAACGGTAAGAGGAGCCTGTTATTTGTTTTTTCTTTGATGGCCCACAAACACAGATGTCTGAGGGCTTCCTCGAATTAACTAGTAAAAGGGAATCCAATTAAGCTAACTTTCATTGTGTTTGAAGTTCAAAATTATGCGCAAAATACATGGCCTGATTGGCAGATGATGTTTTGAAATATTGTATCTGCATCAATGTGCTAACAAGTGTTTATCGCCTTCGTAAATTAGATTCAATGAGGAACAAATGTAATAGGTCTTACTGCCTCTAATAACACTAATTTTAAAATAAAATATAAGATGAAATGTTGTATTTTACTAGCATTAAAAATAACCTTTCAAATAACCGTAAGATTACACTCAGAATGAAATTCACATGCTTTCTTTCGGAACATTGATAAAAAACGCACATATTTCTTCATAGGGACAAGAACATTTGTAAGAAAATATCGTTAAATAGATAGATACCTATGGAACAGGAGAGGTCCTATGAGGCACCCCTGAAGTAATCGTTCCTAAAGCACGTTCCGTTGTAAAGTAGTACCGTCTCCCTCGATATCCAAGTGTGAGGAGATCTAGTTTTGGAACCGGAACTTAAGTAGTGTTAAATGCATTTGCCTTTTTCCGATCTATTAGAATGTTCTTAGTATCTGTATCAATAGGAATGTCTTCTTTATTTCTTCTTCTTTTGCGAAATTGCATATTTGTAAAACCCCGACCAAGTACTTCTCTCTTCGTCGAGAATATGCGTTAAATATGACTAATACACAATTTTCTTTTTCCGCCTTAATTCTTTTAAACACATTCGCAAATGTGTCATATGATTTTCACTGCGGTATCTATTCTTGAAGCTCTTTCTTGAAGGTTTTCCTTCAGACTAATTTTTACGTTGTAATACTCTAAATTTGAATTATAATATGGGATAAGTTTTATATAATTTTAATACAAGCCGATTTAATAGTTGTAATAATACCATATCAATTTTAAAAAATAATGTAGGGCATCAAGTGTAAAAATTTCAATGATATAACATTAAATGTATGTCACCTAATGTGTGTGGGTGTGATTTGTATCGCAGGGCGGGCGAGATTATCTCACGGGACGCTATAACAATCGCAGCGTCGACCTGAACCGCAACTTTCCAGACTTGGACCGCATCGTGTTCAGCAACGAGGAGGCTCAGTTGGGCCCGAACGACCATTTGCTGGACCAAGTGGATCGCCTAAATGAACCGGTGAGTGCGATTCTAAGAAGCGCTGACCAATTTTGATAATATTTAGGGAGCTGTGGAATTTGTAACAATGATTTACAAATGCTTTGAAAAATTCCTTCCTGTTGCGCACTGCATACAAATTTTAAAGATTGGAAACTTTAAAGGAATGTTATTAGGTACCATAAAGAAAAGAAGAAGTGTTATTATTACGGGGGAAATAAATAAATAATAAAAATAAATTGCATGAGCAGATGCGGGATTCGAGTAAATACATTAAATAGGAACTGTCATGGTCACATTACATTTACGAATAATGCCTTTCCAACCACCAATAAAAATCTTTCCATAGCTAAATTCGGATGCTCTAAAGCAAAGAACTTGCATAAAACACTAAAAACTGCTGCTTAAAGCCCAAGTTTTAATCCTTGAAATGTGCTATACTCAAAGCTTTATCAATATTGGCATAACAGTCCTATTCCTTACCATTCTCCCCTTCATACTTGCTATTTTTCTCGCACAGTGGTAACGTGAGATTGAAGCTAAATGCGATTAGTGTTTCCTAAACGTTGCTGTGTCCATGTCTCGAGGAATCCCAGTTTCAATTAGATGTGATGGACCTTATGGTGTCTCTAAGCATGATACCTTATCTCGCAATGATTGATGATCTTGGTGTTGTTTGGTTACAATTCTACTAGAGCATGGAAAGTGTTGATTTCTCTCGTGCCACGTTTTGGTCAGATATTTACGGAATGAAAATATAGACTTGTAAAGCCTAGATATTATTTCATTTACTTACGTGTGAAGTTCAAAGATATTGGGAATAATCACCATAAAAGGAAGTTATTAATATGCAAATCTATGCACACCGCGAGAGATGACTCAGGGCATCAATTGACCGGGAGGTCGTAGGTTCGAGTCCAGACGATGGCTAGATTTTCGACACTATAGCTATATAGCTAGGTCGAATTCAGCCGCTGTCTGGAGTAGAAATCTAGCGGTCGGCTGTTCTGATCGATAGTTTCCTTGGTTTCTCCTATCAATATTTGCAGAGCAATACCCTAATAAATGGACCACTGACCGCGCGCGATCTTTCCTTCCTCTCCCTTGTCGTATCTCCATTCCTAATTTATACACACACACACTACACTATCACACTGCCGTGAGTGCGGTCTGGAGCTTATATCTTGTCCCGCATGGGGCTGTGACACGCTGGCGAATGATACCTGGTTGGGGAAAACCCCGGTAGCCGACGTTAGGTCGGCGCCGTATCTCTCTCTCCAACGAGGGAATATCACTGCTTGAGGAAAACATGTACTACACTTACGGGACTAATTTCCTTAGCAGTTTACGTGCCCGAAATCATCAATAAATCAATATTTCTGTTCACTGTAAATCCAAAATTCATCTCAATAGAATCCACAACTAACTTTTCTTCCTATCTAGTAATTCGTAATAAACACGATTTCATATCACGGTGAAGATGTCGCATTTAGCCAATACTCTCAACAGATAAACGTAGAGGCAAGGGATTTTTGAATGAGACATGTCTTAGAGGTTCACTCTATGCAAAACTACTTTTCGTTACATCATGTTGGCTCAGCAGGTCATATGGACTTTAGTTCCATTGACCTCCTCCACGATACTCCGAACGACGTGCAGAACTGTTTTTCTAACATCCAAGAGCCCTTTATTTAACGTGCTCTTTGACGTGCGCAGATCCAACCGGAAACGCGCGCGGTCATCCGGCTCATCATGCAAGTGCCGTTCGTGCTGTCGGCCAACCTGCACGGCGGCGATCTGGTCGCCAACTACCCTTACGACTACAGCCGCTCGGGCGCACCGCAGGAGTATTCGCGCTCGCCCGACGACCTGACCTTCCGGTGAGCCGCGCGCTGCGCTTTTTTTTTCTTTTATTTTTTCTTTCTTTTTCTTTCTTTTTTCTTTTTTTCTTTTTTCTTTTTCTTTTCGCCAGGCCAACATAACTGATTTACAGAGGTTGTAGGAACTTGATTCATAAATTATGCATGTGGGGGAAGGCAAATTTCCCGACAAACGACTAACACAGTTTTATCGATAAGGTGTATCTCCTTTGTATAAGTGTTCCTATTCGAAGTTCTGTTAGTGATTGTTTTAGTTTTGCAACTATCTGTCTCTCAACATTCTTCTGCACGTTTCTTTACATTCCGTTCGTTTAATTTTTTGTTTCTGTGTCCATTTTGTCCATTTTACATTATTACATTTTTTTATTTATCTACATTTTACAGTATTGTGGTCACGTTTAAATTAAGAACCTTTCTACTAATATATTTAATTCACAATCCTTAAAAATATTACAGTAATAATATTTGCAATAATATTTTTAATTCAAATATTTACAATCTGTATATTACTTGCTAGTTTTCATTTCATGATCCTATGAACATACATGCGTGCGGACTTCAGTCGATTTGGGAATGCAGTGATTGCAGAAGGTCATGCATTTGAATGAGAGCATCTTTTAATGGTTTCCATTGTGTATGGTTTACAAACTTTCTGTGTGATCAACGGACAGATTTGTAGTTTTTCGAAACTTAAAAAAATTAAGAAACTTCTCTTATCACCAACAAGAAGAAGTGAATGTCAGAATAGATACAACAGGCTTTGAGGAGAAACATACCTGGGATGGTTCCTTGTTTTCAAACAGCCACGAAAGTTAGATTATGCAATGTTCTTTATGAACTTTGTTGTGTAAGACCATACACATTTACTGAGCCTTACCATCCATGTAATGTAACTATACAACAAAAGCAAAATTATACAACTTTCATTTCTGTAAAAGAAACACTATTGTATAAATGACACAACTATTATGAAAGTTGGAAGAAATGTGTTATATTTCATTAAGAAGGTTAATTGCAAAATATTATTTCTGTTGCAGAAGAATGCGAACATTAAAGGAACATATTCAATTGTCATATATATTGGACTTTAATAAAGCTATAGTTTACAAAATTAAGTTCATAAATTACTACTTTTTGATCAAGAGAAATTAGATTGACCAATTTTAAAGAAACGACCCACGTGGCACAGACGGCTATGGTTACGTCATTTGCTTTCGTCACGTAACTGATAGCTCGTCAAGTACACTGCAAAAACTTTTTAAAATGTTTTACTTAACTTTATGAATAGAAAAAAGTAGTGTACATTTCATAAGGGTCTGGAAAGGACGTAAAAATATTTAAGTCAGAAACTGTCGTAAATAATTTTACAGCGTCCTGACACCGAAATATAGAACAGAAACAGTTGCTATAAAAGGAATCATTTAAGGGTTTAATTATTTAATTTAAAAACTTAATTTCACCGAAATATTTGTCCAATCTCGACAATTACATAAGAAATTATACCTAGGGTATAGTGATTTCATGAAAATCACACCGCACCTTCGCCAATATTTGTATTCCAAAAAATTTGAGTTTATTCTCGAAATCAATTTCATAAATTGAGTGAAACCATATGTCATACATATTTCGAAATTGTTCGAATGACGGATATTTGTAATGGATACGCACATAAATTATTGTCTATCCGAGAGACGCCTCGTCTTTGGCTGAGAGGCCGACGTTTCGCCTGACATGTCGCAGGCTTCCTCAGGGCAGTCACTGTCCTGAGGAAGCCTGCAACATGTCAGCCGAAACTTCGCTACCCTGAGGAAGCCTGCGACATGTCAGCCGAAACGTCGGCCTCTCAGCCAACGACGCGGCGTCTCCCGGATAACCAAGAATTTATGGAACCGAGCCCGGAAGCCTATGTGTGGATTCGCAGATGTTTGAAAACTTTACTTGTTTGTTTTACTAGATGTTTGAAAACTAGACAAATCTTTCAAAGTTCTTAATTTTTTAGAAAAAAGTGAAAAGGCATCTTAAACCAAAAATCGATACTTTATTCTGGTGTTAAAAATCCGAATAGGATCTCAATTAGAATGGTTTTCTCCCTAAGCTATCCAAGCTTCATTTGTTAAGTACAAGTCAATGCAATCATGCTCGCCAGTGACTAAGAGAAACCTATCTATCCTGTTTAGAACTTTAAGTACGATTAGAAGAAAATAACCATTTCCTTTTTATTCTTGTGTTGAAGCTTAACTTAGTGTTATTAAAAAAAATCTCCCTAGGCATTTGGCGCACGCGTACGCTGACAAGCACGCCACAATGGCGAAGGCTAATCGGCGAGGTTGCGGCCGCGACGGCTACAACTTTGGCAAGCAGGGAGGCATCACAAACGGCGCTGCGTGGTACAGCGTCCAAGGCGGTGAGCTAATACTCATTTAATAAATATGAAACATAACCTTGCCATCCATAAACGTCGTTTGTTTGTTAATAATAGGAAAACAAATCTCACCAAAACAATCAACACTTTGTTTAATGTTCTCACACACACGCAATCAATAACACTAAATAGTAGGTAAAAGCGTATTTGATCGTAACTTAAAAGAACGGGGTTAAGCAGGGCCAACATGAGTATAACAAATTAATTTTATATTAGCTTAAAAACAAATGCAAAAAATGTTGCTCACAAAGATTTTCACCAATAAGCTTGGTTACGCGATTAATTATTCATATTACAGCGTTTCGGCGTACTTTTTAACATTTATCAGGCGGTAAAGGAAAAGGAATATCTTACATTTAAAATAAAATCCAAAATACTACTGACAATTGCAATAATCTTTACACAAATATACACACGAACATAGTTACATATTATTCCGTTAGTGAAATCAGTCGTACAATATTTGAAACAGGAATATGAAACAGCCAAATATACTGTCGTGTTTGGATGCAAAATGTAAAAAAAAAATTAAGCTTTACCCATTCTTTTAAATCCAATGTTATTGTTAATCTCCATCTTCAATTGTTATTCCCATGTTATATCTGCTTAATCTTAGGGCCATTAATAATGAATTACATTAACATTTTGCAAACGTTTATCGTAAAAATTAAAATAACAAGATACCATGTTTTTAAATGTTGATTAAATTTTTGAGAAATTGCTTAGATCTCTTGAACAATACAGCTTACTTTCGATACGGTATGTTGATAACTTACAAGATGTGCTCCTTCCTCTGAGTGAGCCAAATACGATATGACATGCATCGAATATAACGCGCGGCGCGAACATAATAAAATTAAATATTACTTCAGAACTAAATAAATTACATTCATTCTAGAATATTTCTTACTACTTCTCCTTGAGGGATTGTCTATTTTCTTTATCAGATACGATACTACAAAATGCATTTTAGTCATTAACGAAACGAGTGTATAATTGCATGAATGGTATGTTCAAAAAAAGGAGCGACGATAGGAGAGAGATTTCTTATTTACCATGAGTGCAATTATACCCCTGTATCCACGTGTTCAGTATTTTTTTGTTTCCATTAAAGAATAATTTTAATTTTGAAGAATTTAATCAAATCTTTACCATTAGAGGTATCTGATGACGTCATGTTGGTTTTGAACAAGATCTATTTTAGTAGGCCTTGAAGTGCATATTTATGATCACCTTAGTGTCTTAGAGAACAGTGTATGAAATAAGAAATAAAAAAAATGTTTGAAAATGGAAAATATTTCACGTATTCCGGTTGAAATGTTAGAAGCTGACAAAGCCACGAAAACATTACTTCGTACAAAAAGTAAGGGCATATATGAGACGACTACACGTGTTAATGTTGGAAAAGAGACTGACAATTCAGTTCTGACTCAGACATTTTGCTGGTGTACTTTCCAGAGCGGGTAAATACAACTGACGATTACATTTTTTATAATTGTAATATGGTAAGACCAAATTATTTACATGTAACACATTCATTCATGTTAAATATGTTGTTGCATTAGTTAGCTAGTGTCAAATCAACGTGCTTATGGTCAGACTTGTTTATTTTAAAGACCTGACATATAAAGGAGAATATAGATATTTTAAATTATAAACAATTTACTTGATTTTTCCAAACAAATTAAGGACTTTTGCCAAAATAACTGTTCTCTCTGGGCCGTTACATTCAAATAGGTGAAGTAAACATATCTGCAAAATAAAGCGACTTCTGGGTTAGGATGATTGATGCCAAGTATAAGTAGGGTAATAGTTTTTAATTTAACTTATTGTACTACAAATATTAACATGATTGTCTAAGAAGTAGTAATAACTATTCGTTTATAATTTTGTGTCATACGTTCATTGATTATATGTTTTTGATGTATTTAATATGTGATGTACATTTTTGTTCACGTTTCATGGCCGACTGGAAACTTTTTTATTATAGATACATAATTAAACGATTTCCGTCAATTCTCTGAGTTCTGATTGGCTGTTGTGGACTTTTAATTGCACGATTAAGTTTTAATTGTACGCATGCCATAAACACAGTGATAATCAATGATTTTTCATGGAATTAATGAGCGTATTTAGTTAACTCGACGAAAAATATATTTACCTCGAAATTTAAGTATCTAAACTGTTGTGACATTTTTTATATTTTTAAATATAGAAAATTTCAAAAGAAAAGCGCGGATTGTTACGAATGGCTAATATTTTTTATTAAATTTTTAATTTTCTACTTTTCAGTGGTTGTTCTCGAGCATTTATTTTTTTGACAATTTTGCGTCTGATGTTTGTGCATGTGCAAAAGACAGCGTTGAAATTGTGGTGTCTCACAGTTAACCTCAGTTTCTTTTCACTACTCTCTCGTTATAAACTCTAAATGGGTATCAGACGTCGTGCTCAAAGCTCATGGGGTGCGGTTTTCTATGCTTTTCCTCCTTTCGTTCTACCTTACTGATTCTATTTTCAGAAGCATGTAGTGTTCTTCTGGAGCTGACAGGTGTAAAGGATCATTCGAAACTTGCAATGGAATGCAATGGTATTCGGTAACAATGGTATTCGTTAGCGTGAAATCTGAACTGAGGTGTTAATTTACTCCACATTGATTTTCCTTTTTGGAATTATTGTGTTATGCGTTTTTTTCATATGGTCACAGATACATAAATAGTTTTCACTTGTGAATGGCATGTATTATCATGTCAGAGGATAACTGTAGAACTCACATTTCTTGGTGAATAGTATTGCTGATATTTCTTCTTAACCATCAGGTATGCAAGATTTTAACTACCTCTCATCCAATGACTTCGAGATCACGCTGGAACTGAGCTGTGACAAATATCCTCCGGCCTCACAATTGAAACAGGAGTGGGAGAACAATAAAGATGCACTTCTACACTTCATGTGGCAGGTGAGGTTCAGTTTTAATATTATTAAGATAAATCATGACCGACATCTAACAATTGCATATTCCAAACCATCAGTGACCGAGGTTCAACTAAAAATAATTTCAGTTTCAATCCCTTCCAGTTTTTCAATCAGACTCTTTTGAGCCAAATCGAATAGTACGAGTACGTAGGGTCGGACATAAAAATTACCAGAACTAAGAGAAAGACAAATATTTTCAAGAATAAATTGGGTTCCCTTATTTTTTTAAAGCACAGGAACGTCACCAATCGGTAATATATTATTGTAATTATGAAAGTGTTTTACTATTTATCGGCAAAAGAATCTGTTCTAAAATATGCATGAAATATGTTATAAGAGAAAACTCCCACACGCGCGTTGGGGTACACTGCACTAGCAAAAGGCTAAACGCAGAACAAAGTATGGGTCCATAAATCCATGTGCACTACTTCCAAGTTACAGAATTTACGTGAAAAAGTAGGTTTTTTGCACAGTGTTATACTATACGAAATGATAGCCCAAATTTCATTTTCCATATACGATACAATTACTCCATTTTTTCAGTTGTCTAGGGATGGCGACGTCGTAGGAACATTCTATTAGATATCGTAGATGTGGCACCGGGTGATAAAAATTCCTCAGTCCCTTGGTCCTAAATTGTAATTGTTCATTTACAATGTTACGTGTGTTTAAAACGTTGTAAAATTATATTGCTCAAATACAACGACCATTTATATCGTCCCGTAATAGTTTGAAGGAAAAAAACACCTCTTGAAATTTACTATTTAAAGAAAAGACAATTCCAAAAAATTCGCGAAGAAAAATATTTCAACAAAAACAATTTTAATGTTTCTGCTAATACCAACTTTTCTAAAATATTTTGTACCTGAACGACCTTGAGGTTGCATCACTACATAGTTTCTATCAGTTTAAAGACACTTTCTCGGTCGCCATATCCTGAGAGTAATTTCTTCACTTCCTTCTCGTTTACAACTCATAAGAAAAAGTTTGTCGCTGGTTGAAGAACCAAGTACTAATTTAGGAGAAAAATTTGACATACATTGGACAAGATGGTGAGCAATCACAGATGTTTTCATACGATTGTTACAAGAATTATTCAAGCATATTATCATGACTGTCCCTTTTTATCGTGTTACTAATAGGTTCATTTCTTTTCGATTGATCCAAAAGTGATAAAAGTCAATGAAGAACCTCAATGTCTGGATTGTTTTGACAATTTCTACTGAAAAAAAATCAATAAAATTCTCCATTCTATTAAATCTTTTCTTGACTACCGGTTTTCAGCACCTCCATTTCACAACTTTTATTGCTTTTCATTTGTTTTCTATGTTGCCATCCTAGAACTTTCTAACATCTTTCCATTTTTGCTTTTAATCTTTGAGAAGTGAGTTAAAACAGAGCAAGGAATAGGCTTTCATGAAATATTTCTTTGAGAAAAAAGCTTTTATTTGAATAATCGGGATCCAAAGAATAGAACACTTTCTTTACTGTTTATGAACATGTTTTTAAATATTTATGTGTACATCAATAAACTCTTCAAGTTGATCTAGAATTCAACATAAATATTATGTTACGGAACCTTACTAATATAAACATTCGACTCTGATCTTCTGAGTAAATTGGTATTCTATGATTTTTTTCAATTGATAATGGATCTCCCTTTCTGTCTTAAAAAGAAATTGATACGTGTAATTAGTTATTTCAAAGACGCCTGAAAATTATGCATTTACGTTCCATTGCCCCTATACTTTTGTGACCCCACTTAATTTACTACATTCGAATAATCCATGAATCAAGGCATGGAATGAGTACATGGAAAGACAACCGCATCATGTAGCAACGACTGGGACTTCCATTCAAGGATGGCGATATATCCTGGCCAGCTGAGCGTAATTATGTTCCACACCTGTTCGCATTCGTTGGCCCGGCGGGCTGGTAATTACAAACTCTTTGTCGGCCGCAGGTGCACATCGGCATCAAGGGCCGCGTGACGGACGCGGAGACCGGCCAGCCGCTGCCCAACACGGCCATCCACGTGCGCAACGTCACCGCTGGCCGCGACTCCGCCATCAACCACGACGTGCGCTCCGGTGAGTCTCCTCTCCGTGGAGGTCAACCACCGCTCGCCGTCTCGGACCGCGTCCCCCGCGCCCCGCCGTTCAAGGGGCTCCGCACGCCGCAGCAGTTGTTCTCCCTCGACTGGTACTTCGGCGGAAACACGGTGGCCAATGTCAATAAAAGATTTACACGCTTGCGAAAGTCACTTTTCAATCGGACAGGGCTGCGTTACGCAATTCCTAGGTCGTTTTTTGGGAGAAGTTTCGCTTACGAGGAACAAATTGGTAAAAGTTTTTTGTTTTTCTTTATTTTTACCACGTTTCAATTTTTGCATTCTCAAATTGTTTTGTTTGCTTGTTCTAATTTTGTGTCCAGACATTTTATCAAAATTATATCCTGAAGATTTGAATTGATTGATTCAATTCGATGTGTCCAAAGTACTTGGCTGTGTTCCCCTAAAGTACCAAATAATCAATTGTTTTGCACTTAATAAATATTTTTCATTTATCGCTGGATGAACAAGTTAAGCAGTTTTTCTCAATTAGTATGACCCTAAATAACAATAGGTAAAATATTGAAATATTATTTTTTATTTATGCCATAATGTTCCCAACACCTTCATAAATGTACGATCAATTCCTTGACCTTAATTCTTAATTACAGGCCGTGGTTGTCTCCATTCTCTTCCTCTAATTCTCTCTTATTCATTAAAATTCTTATTTATTTAAAAACGACCATTTCAGTAAATCATGTTTGTAATGAATAAATGTGTAATAAAAACATATTTATGACAATTTGAGTGACAATTTTTATACATATTGTAATGGAACAAACAATTCTATCATACCTAATTAGAATTTTATATTCTGACAGGTTATATTCGTTATGGAAGTATATGAGAGTTTTTCTGTAAAAGTTCACATCGATTCTCGAAGATGCTGCTGACTTTGACTCCTTCCTGAATATGTTAATGAAATAATTGCAATGATTAAAAAGTTATTTTTACACTTAAACACTATCACACGATTCATATACATAATTCGCATTTTAGTCCTCCTGAATGTTTCGAGCTGATTGACGTTGGTTTCCCCCAACCCAAACCGTCTGACCTGTTGTCCCGGGCGCAGGGAGGAGGTCAGTCGCTTGCGAGAGGCTGAGCGTAACGCTTCCATTCGTTTGCTGTGCAGTGCACGGCGGCGACTACTGGCGTCTACTGACCCCTGGGGAGTACGTGGTGACGGCTTTGCACGAGGGCTACGAGCCTGAGAGTCGCCGGGTGATCATCACCAACGAGCCGGAGCACGCGGAAGCCCCTCGCCTTGACTTCCGCTTGCGCCCTCTTCGTTCAGACCCCTTTGTGAGTACAGTACATTTCCATCACCGCCCTCGCCATCGCCATCGAGTCATTTCCACGATTGTGTCCACTGCTTCTCAGGCTTCATGTAAGACCTGAAAGAGGGCCTTCCCGAATAACCCAAGATATGTTCAGGGCCCCTTACACGAAATGAGATGTTTAATTCAAAGGTTGATATTTTCATTTAATAACTTTCCTCTTGGTGGCTTGCGAGTCACAATAAGTAATTATGAAGTTTTGCGGAGTTAATGAGTGTTTTTTTTAAATTTTATTTTATGAAAAGGTTTCTTTAAAGACATCTCAGAAGACTAAATAAATTATTTCTTCAAATCTAACAGAAAATATTTTCAATTGAGATAATTTTAAACTCTGCTTAGCTGATAATATTTGGTAGTCTTCCTTAGCTTTCTGTGCGTTTAATTAGTAGTATAATAGTTTTTGTTAGTGTCTCCAAGAATGCCATTCAGATTTTACATATAGTTTCAGTCTGGATACTAATTTTCATCTCTCATTATCAACCCAAATTCACAGAATCTAGAACTTCCATCCTCAAAACTAACGTTTTGTTTCTTCTGTTGATAGAAGGGTCTTGACGGCGACACTGACATCAATGAGTTACCGGAAGTGCCGACCAATCGAGAGTACGCCGAGGTCATGCAAGGTCGTTTAAAGCGACGCTGGCCCTTCCTTCTCCCCAGAGCAATTGGCGGTTTCTGAATGACATCTCCCCGCGCCATTTCTTTCTCCCTGGAGACGCCTCCTTCTGTACAAATATCGCACCCTCCCTCGCGATTCTTCGGCTCTCAAGGATTAAGCGAAGTAACTTTAGTATAACCCACCAGGTCATATGTTGCCGTCTATTCCCGGTGGCCTACTCTTCTCGTCTTCACAGTTACATACGTTTGTAAGACACTGTCATCGTGTTGGATTCACGATACATTAAAAACTAGATGCGTTCTTCCGTAAAAACTAGATGCGAAAGAGGTGTCAAATTGTGAGAAGCAGCGAGCTTGACTTAAAACTCGACTAGATGTATTATCCTACGACAGTTGAATTTACTGGATTGGACATGAATATACTATTTGTAAGTATTTTCTTAAATAAAAGCCATCTTCGTTTTTAATGAAAGTTATCACTATAAATGTTACTATAATAACAAATTGTATCAAATACAAATAGTATTCACATTTCAATGCATTAAAATTTGGAAACTATTGTATAGGAAAAGAAAAGTTAATTCATAATTAATATTTTAATACAATTTGGGCCTAAAAGATGATGTTCTTAAGGAAAATATATTTGACATTTTTCTGAAACCATGCTACATACTATATCAGAATGGTGCTACAACATGAAGTGTCAGGAGTCAAAGGGTAAAAACTGTTGGGATACAAGCCTGAATTCTCAGCTTTAAAAGTAAAAGGTTATTGAAAAATTTAATTTATGACATTCACAAGGTAATAGTTTGTTTTTTGAAAAAATTACGCTAATTCATATTTAACTTTTTGTTATCAAACTGAAAATCAACGGGTTAATTTATAGAAAATAGATTTGTGAATGTTATGGCAGCTGAATGCCCTGCAGAAAAATCAAATGTATTACAGTTTGGCAAAATAATTAGTGAATGATAATCAAAATCTCTAAAATTGTATGAGTTGATATAATAACTAATGTAGTTGTGTTATTGTCAATTCTTTTGAACTAAATATTGATGAATAAGAATACTGTCATATACCATGACAAGTTAATATAAAAACACTTTATGTATTCAAATATCATGTACCCCAGGGAAAGGAATTGTTATTATTATTTATATTCATAAATTTAAAACATTCCTGCAATAATATATGTAATTTTTCTGAATGCCAGCTCATGGAAAAGTTTGGCTTTGTAGAATTTTCTGTCATCGAAGTATATATTTCTTAAATTTATGAATACAGAAATGAATGAATTCATAGGATGTTTTGAAGAATTGATATTGTTATTGACAATTTTTTAAATGTTTTGCATGAAAGAGAAAACACACAAGAATGAATCAAGAATGTTATTTGAAATTGTGTTGTAAGTGAGAGATTCACTTTTCTAATATTATTTAATTGTTAATATCAACATTATATTTTGGTGTGTGAAGATGTGAAAGGTAGGCCAGACAAATTAGGAAAATCTAAACCATTGAGCCTGTGGCCATTTGGTATAATTTTTGAAGAACAGAGTACAATTTACCTCTCAAACTAGTATGTGAAGATTGACACAAAGTATCTATATTTGTTAAAAACTAGTGTTTATTAGTTTGTTAATCTCAGAAATATAATTAAATAATTTATAATTGCAAATATTATTTCTAACTATATTATATTCACACACACACACACATATACATACATACATATATATATATATATATATATATATATATATATATATATGCATTTGCATCTTAAGATGAATCAGTCATCTACGAAAAAATAATTCGAAACGTGAAAACTAGGAAATTGAAGATATTGTGCAGTGATGAAGATCCTTACATTGATATTATATTTTTCCACTTTCCTTCTTTGCCCAGCATCTTCTAAAGCAGAGTTATTCAAGTGGGCAGCCCACTTGGTAGACTGTGGGTCAGAGTTTATCTACAGGCATCCAATGTGACCCGCTATACTCCGATTTAAGAGTCCCTTCAAGGTCACTAACTGGACTGACCTCTCCTTTCAGCTCATGACCTTCAAGGGACACTAAATGTAAATCAGAGTATAGCCCAGGGGTGGGTAGGGGAGGGGAGTCACTGCTTGCATTGCTGAAAGACGGGTAAGGAGGGCGGGTGAGTGGTATGCAGGCCACTGCAGTGACCTGCATACCACTCACCTTTGCTACTCTCAGGCAGAATGGCCTGAAATTTTGCCCTTGTGCAGTCCTGCTCACTAGTAAGCCATTTTCTTCAGATGCCTTAGATATTCTTTATAATTTCATTACATGTTGAGATGAAAAATTACATCAGGTTGCATTTGTTTGGTATATACTTACTTATGTATTTACTTGGTTTATAGGTATGTTCTGTATTTTCTGCTCATTCAATTCATTTTTTTGAAATTATTATGGGAGCACTTTGAATTTCTGTACTATGAAGAACAATAATACCAGAAATTTACAATGCAACTAACGGGATTAATTTAATATCCATTTACATATCAGAATGAAATTTACAAAATAATCTATTTTTGTTCATTCTACCATTTAATATGCTATTTAAATTTGGAAGTGGATAGTAGTCTTCGGAACATTTTTTGCATATCACTGTTAAGACCACATTTACCACACACCAGGAGCAGTTTTTCAGGTAAGAATTTTCATAAGAGTGGGGAATGAGAACAGGCGGTGAGAATAGGGAATGAGGGTGAGCAATGTGGATGGGAAAAGAGGATTCTTTATTTATTTTAATTATTTTATATTAATATTTTAGCTATGATGCTAATGTTACTCATTTATTTAAAACAACACTTTTCTTTGTCTTTAAAAGAAGCTAATGAAAAAAGTTATCATGCAACTTGTGCTTCATAAAATCATTAGTGAACTAATTTTATAATAAAGTTTCTTTTAGCATCCGTTCATTTTTTCCCTAGGTACTTGAAAATGATCGCATCTTGGTAGACAGAATCAAAAATAAAATCGATTTTGGCCAAACCTCAGTTGTCTGTATTACTTTGCAATTTATGATCCGTTTGGGCTATTATGTTGTGTGAGAGACATTTAAAACCTACCAGTTTGTAAAACACACTTGTTCATTTATCGTTAAAAAAATGTTCAGAAATGGAGATAGGAAAGTAGAATTTATTAATAATTAATTTAAAATCATATTTTCATTCTTGGACTGTACACTTTATTACTGTAAATGGTATGTGATATCTGTACAAAATGGATAACTATATATAAAAAATGATGATGCTATGTTACAAATATTAACATTACATCCTACATTGGATATTGTACAGAATAACTCCTATGTGAGACAATTCTATTCGGAATGAGCCTTCAGGCAATGAAACCTGTGATTGGCATAAAATAGTTGCTCTACTTGAAATGCCTTGGAATGGAGTATTCTGTGCTTTCTTAAAAATATTCTTAAAGTAAATCAATTCCACTATGTTTTCTAAATTTTCTCAAAAGGTAGTGGAACTGATATACTTTAAAATAAATGTTAACCCAAGAGAACATATTTTGCAGTATACATTAAATGCACACACAAGACTAATTCTAAATTGTAAAAATTAACCTCAAAAGAGAATCACATCATCTGTGACCATAATAAAAATAACTTTAATATTCAATATATTTGGTATGTGCCATGAAAGACTTCCTCAATAAACATATGATTGTTCCATGTTTTGTTTAGAAATGTTTCTAATAGAATGCTAGTGAATTGTAAAACTTTTTCATTGTGCTACATAATACATAATTATTCATTAAAAGTATACACTATACACAAATATCCTGTTGCAGCAAAACATACAATGTAAATTATTTTGCAACATGCAAATAATATTGTTATAAATGAACTGTTTAACAGCTATGGTGAATGGTGTGATTCTCACATTGTACCAGAACAGTAACAATCAAGCACAAGACATAAAACTTACTTAATAATTGATACTGGCACTTAGTCAGTGGATCTCAAGTGAGTTATAAGATGACACACATATGGTTAAATGTTGTGATGTTATCTTCTAGTATATGCTACATCATGAAACTTGAGAAAGGAGTTTGATTTTTTCATTCAATTAAGGAACCAAGAAAAACACCTATGATGAAATAATGGAACACTTATTGAAACACATCTGAGGAAACCACTGATAACATTTATGTCATTTATTATATTCATAAACATATCCATTGACATTTAAACTAGTGGTTGTGCTTGTTGTAATTATGTTCAGCAATGCCTGTGCTCGAGTCATTTGACTATCAAAACAGGCCATCACTGTGACTAGATGGGACAGACCCGGCCTTCATGAGAGGACTGAAGAAAGGTCCGAGTCGTGCACACTGGTTCTCATGGGTTTCTACATTTGGCACATTGTCCTTAGATGATAAAACAAAGTAGCATAACATCTAAATAATACAAACTGTGTGTCTGCGGTAGATGTTTGCAATTTTTGGGTTCATCCCAATTGTTCTTTACACCCACTAAGCATAATTCCTTGAAGGTGAGTCTATATGAAGTAGGTCTTCACGACCATTCAAACTCCTTCATTGGCAGTCACTCCTTTGTACAACACTTCAACAACACAGCCCTTTTATTCACTTTCAGTATATTTAAAGATGTTCCCAGAAAATTATGATTTCAGCATCAATCCTGGTTGTAACAATATAAACAATATACTTCATTTCTGTTCATTCAATGTTGAGATTCATCTCAGTGACCATCTAAATACACTAATTGTTTAAGTTCTGGTAGTACAGTACAGGGTCAAAGTTGTGCACTTGGACATTACACAAACACTGTGCATCAATAGAAATAGCGTTTGGAGAGAATCACAACACAAGAAACAGAAGGATCCTTCCCACTGGTTAAGCACCACGTTCTGTGGATTCAGACATGTGGGAGATTCACAGCTGTCCATGTTTCCTTTCAGTTCTCCGCATCCTATGACCATGCTTCTACACCATAGTAACATTTCTTTTCTTCCGATCACCACTGCTCACAGAACTCAAGGATCCTTGAAGGCTCGGATTGAAAGGAACTAAAGAGCCATTTCTATGGTAGTTACCATTAGTTAGAGCTCCAGGATGCACGCCGTAGATGGGGCCAGAGGAGGAATAGATACCATTGTTGTGATTGGAGTTAAATGTGGGGAGAGGTGGGACAGGGGGTGGGAGTTGGGCATGGCTGCCACCAGCAACAATACCCTCATCAGCCATGCCTCCATAGGGGCTGTGCCTGCGTTCGTGTTCATGCAGGAGTTGAGATGCAGTCCAGGATTGGTAAGGACTAAGAGTCCGACCACGCACCAGTGTGTTGCTGCCTCCACTAGAAATGGTGCTAATATTATTAGGACTTGGTAGTGCGACTATATTGGGTGACATATCTATTTGAGGCTGAGGTTGTTGCTGAGGGGTTTGCTGTTGCTGCTGTTGCTGTTGTATCATTTGCTCGTGTTGCTGCTGAAGCAGTTGCTCCTCTTGTTGCAACTGTGCCACACTAAATCTCTTTTTCTCATCTTGGTCATGTTCAAATTGTGGAGACATATTGACGGTGGTTGTTTCTGCTGGTTGTTGTGACAATGAAGTATTACTGTTACTATTTGGAATAGCAGATGGCATGATAGTTACAGCAGTACCAGAAGGAGTTACTTGCTGTTTTCCATTTGCAGCATGTTTATCTTTGGAATTGGATTTTTTGTCCGAGTTTCCATGTCTTCTGCGCAGGACACACACATAGCAGTAGACAGCAATACACACTGCCAATAGAGCAATTCCTCCAACAATAGGAAGTATGAGCTCCAAGGTAAAAGGTGATCCTTGAGCAATACGAGGTACAACAGCAGCATCGTCATCTCCATCGTAAGACCAAGATGATAAATCTGGAGTGTAATTAGGAGAAGTGGAAGGAGGAGGGGGAGGTGGTGGGGGACTTGGAACAAGAACTCGCACCCAGTTAGAGATGGGACCTCCAGAAGCATCATCGTTCTTATCAGCAAAGGCTCTCAAACGAAAGTAGAGAGGTTGATCCAGGAGGGAGGGATTCTTTGTAAATTCCAAGTTGAACATTGTGTCTGACCCAGCTGCCAGAGAGAAAGGGCTACCATACTCCCATATTCTTCCCATAGTTTCAAAACGATCAATGATGTCAGCAGCACTGTACGCATAGCGAAGTTCATAGCGTTGGACATTAACTCCTCCCATATCTGGAGCAGTCCAGTGCAGGCGTGCCTTGAGTTCACTGGGAATCACACGAGCTCGGAGGTCTCCAATTCTTCCCAAGATGGGTTGTGACATTACATCCTCGGCTTTAAAGATGATTGAGATTGGTGGTAAAACTCTCTGGAATGGTTGCAGGGGCTGGGCAGCAGCAGGAGGAACAGCACTTCCACAACAAACAGGACCTGTAAGGAGAAAATCATAAGTTGTAAATGGTAAGAAATCATTGTTTTTTTCACCCAAAATATATAATTTTACATATTTTAGAACAGACGTGAGCAGAATACTTTTTTGTTAAACTTCTAGGTAGTATTACCATTTATAATCATGTGTAAAATAGTTTAATCTCAGAAAAAAACATTTCTGAAAAGTACTTACCAGAGTCACCATTTGGTGGGATCAGATTATCTTGCCACGAATATGCTGTGTTGCCATTATCTGTGACTATTATTTCAAATGTATACAAGCCAGTAGCACTTCCTGCAGCACTGAAGTATCTTGAATATATTCCATCACCTTTAGTTACATCTGGATCTGGAATGAAAGAAATAGATTTTTATATTCCTTTCAAAATGAGGAAACAATTAATTGGATGATATAATCAATGAGATATTGGAAATTCTAGCTCACCTCCACTTCCAGTATCCAACATTTCAAACTTTTCTCGGAAGAATTGGGTGCCATTTCGTCCAGGTCTGGTCACTATCACTTCAACTTTAGCTCCCATAACAGGATAATCACCTTTCTTAACCTAGAACAAAATAAATGTAAGTAGTTATTTTCTTGTTGTAATAATCTATATTGATTTGGGCAATTATTTTGAAAGGGAAGAAGTTTTGTTTATTGCATGGAAACATACCTCAGCATAAAGCACCAAAGGCGATAAGTTCTTACTGGTCCAAGCACGAGCTCGAACCACAGGAGCTGTAGATGTGCGAGGTGTGGCCATCACTTGTACATAATGTGGTTGTGGGTTTCCTGAGTACCTCTCAATATAGTATGTCCATGTGCCGGTCTGAAAAGAAGAAATAAAAATAGAGTTTATGTTTAAAAGATGAATGTATGATGTATGAAAGTAAGCTCACTAATGAACTAAAAATTAATTTCAACTTACTTCATTAATGGTCGCTTGAAGGGTTAGCATTTTCACCAGAGCCAGACTATCAGATCGTGTAGAATATGTAAATTGAGAGGGGCTCACTAATGAAATGCTTCGAATGAGAGGGTTATCAGTGCTATGAGTGAAGATTGCAAATCGTGCTGGTTCTCCAAGAGATTCATCCAGAACAAAACTTCCTGTTACACTACTGCGGTTTTCATCAGTCAGTTCTCGCCGATGAATCTAAAAAGAACGATGAAATAATTAATTTTCTGTTCCTACAGTTATATAATTTAAAAATTGAGAAATGGTCTTATTTTTACTAAAAGATGGATGCAGAAAAATGTTAAAATTGAGTTGACATAATTCTTCACTGTAGAAAAAAGAGAAAATGTAACAAAGGATATTACAATAAAAATTGTTTATATTATTTTTAAAAATTATTTACTTTGCATAGGGAGTCTGTCACTGACTGAAAAAAAAGTACATACCTCCACAGGCATGCCGTTTGGTCTTCCTTCATAAAAGCGAGTCGCAATACTGAACATGACATTAGCCAGCTTGAAGTAAGTGGAAACAAAAGATATGGCCATATTGTATCGCTCTTCCATGACAGTGTAAGCTACTCCACCAGTAGCATGGGCTAATGAGTCTAGTGAAGAAGGTCGTTGGATGTGGGGATAGTTGATGGTGGCAATCTTAACTCCAAAGCTGATCGCTCGAGGCAGTAAAGCGTTTACTTCCTTCACATGGTCCATTCCAGGAGCAATGACAACAATCACAGAACTCGCTGGGCCATGTGTTGTCGTTCGTTCTTTCAGCATCTAATGGCAGAAAATATCAAATAAGTGCAACAGCTCTATAGAAGAAAGAGAATCTTAACATTCTTTAATTCAAGGAATAATCAGAAAATTGTTTTTTTTTTTTTGGAAATATTAATGAATAATCTTTCATGCTTGAATGGGAAAACATTGAAATAATAAGGAAAGGCAAAATTAGGGAGAGACAACTAATATCTGAAGCATTAACAATGAAGCTTAGGCGTGTGCAGTGTAAAACAAGAGAAGGGTCAACTGTATTTTTGGAGCCTCTTATCCAATTTTCAGTTAATGTTTTAATGGGTGTTTAATTAATTTTTGGGTGTTAGTAGGAGAGATCTAGAGATACGGACTTGGCCGCATTTTTTCGAGATAATTTCATACATTTTTGGACATTTTTAGCTTTCTTGACCGCTTTTGGATTTTTGGCGAATTTCAAAGAGTTTCTAGGAGAATCAAGCCTAAATTAATCGCATTCCAAGGGTAGATTCTAAAGTTTCATTATTTGATCCCGAATTAATCCATTACATTACACGTAAAGTTTATAGTATAATTTCCATTTCCCCCCCCACAGTTTATAGAAAGTTTAAGAATTTTGTCTCATATTTCATACCAAATTTTTATGCAATACATTTATTATGATTTCACAGAGTTTGTGAAGTGACATGTCATAACGACTAAAACACAACTAAGATTTGTACAACTAAGTAAAACGTCCAAGTTTCCCCCAATTTTTTATCCACAGTTAATAAGAATAGATTCGGTAACATAAACTATGTTATGCATTCATTCGTTTGTCATCACTGTAATTTTTTTAAATGTATCCAATGATCCATATGCCATTTCTATTCCATATGCCTTTAGGATTTCACACATTTACAGAAATGAATAATTTTATTTCGGGCCCCCTTTCAAAATTTGCAGGAGGTATCGGCGCCCCCCCCCCCCCCCCCCCACATACTGCGCAAGCTTATGCTACGAAGATATCAATTACTTTGTTGAGCCCTGTTTTGGGCATGGGTCCTTACATCTGCCATAAAGGATTTTCCAGGTCCTAGTCTGAAAGCGTTATATTAATTCTTTATGTAACGAGATGTGTCTAATGTTTCAACAATTTTAATCAATAATGCCAAGAAGAACTTTTGTTTGAAGAGGGAGTCTTAATTAGTTTATTTACTTGTCTACAACAGGGAAATATTCCAATTGCAATAGATTTTACAGAAAAACAGCACAGGTAACTAGGGGCGGGAAAGGCATCGCACAGGCATCGCATGCGACCGCACTCACATCGAGGGCCTCGCGGATGCCGCAGTGCAGGCAGGCGGGCGCGTGCGAGTCGACGGGCGTGTAGGGGATGTTGGCTGCGACGAGGTCGCGCGCCGCGGGGCTGATGAGCGGCGACAGCTGGTGCAGGCGGTTGGGCGACGTCTCGTTGCTGAGCACCAGCCCCACCTCGCTGCTGGACGGCAGGTCGTACACGGCCCACTTGCGCACGGCGAAGCGCAGGTAGCTCCACGACTCGCGCACCAGCATGCCCATCGTCTCCTCGATCACCAGCACGTAGCGCGTGTGCGAGCGCCGCTTGTACTGCACCGACGGCGTCGTGTTGGCCGCCAGCGACGCCTCGCCGATGCTGCGCAACGAGAAGACACGTTAGCCTTCGCCTGGTGTGTTTTTACGGGTTCCCGTTCAAAAAAGGTTGTAAGGATTTGCGCTTAAGAGAAGAAAATTTAGTTTGTGACGAAGCTGTGAAATGCGGATGCGTTCACTTTTGAGAACATATACCTATTGTCTGGCTGATCGATATCGATCGTGCAAACTTTATCTTTTCTCTAAGAAAGGCTAGAAGAGAAAGAGAGAGGGTGTTCTCCGTTTTTTTATATACCTCCTTTTACTTTTTAGCTGATATAGTCTACAGAACTGAGAAAGAAGTTTAGTAAGAATAAGGGTAGCATCCAAATAATGTTGCTTTATAAAGTTGTTTGCATTTAAAAACAACAAAAGGAAATGTGATTAATTTTGCCAATGTGAAAGCGAGTCCTACAATCCCTAGGGACTTAATTTGTTCCATGCCCTGTAAGACACCTTTTGGCTCTTTCAAACTACCTATTACTACTTCAATGGTCCGCTTTCAAGACAGCATAGAAAGCCAATAAAACAATATTTTGTTGTTTCAATGTTTTATTGATGCGAGAAACGTTACAAAAAGACACAGAAACGCGCGTAATGAAGCCTTTACAAAATATTTAGGGTTTAATTGAAGGAATGAACTCGCGCTCTGCGAACAAAGGGATATGAACTGTCTCGTCGTTCACACACACACGCGCGCGCGCGCGCACACACACACACACACACACACAAAGCAACTTAAAAGGCAAAGAAAATTATGAAAGTTCAATTTGCGCTGCATCATTTTCACTTTGTCTACTTTTTTCGATTACGAGGCTCATTAACCTGTGTCCGGAAATTATTTTCATGGTTGATAAATCAGCCCTGAGGAGAAAGTTTATAGCAAGGCCTACGAGAGGAGCGACATACATCAGTCGGTTGAAAACATACTAGATTTTGAAAGTCATTGAATAACCATAAATTATACTAGTAGTTCTGTGAAAATTAGACACCGCATCGTTAAAAAATGTAATAACTGATTTTTATCGCTGTCTTGCCTTGACTTCGCTTGCAAACGGGTAACAAATACACTTAAAAGTAGACGCAATGCCACCGAGTTCAATTTGACTTGAAAATTTGAAAACTGAACAATACGTCAAATGGGACCAATAAATCAATAAAATTCTTACATAATGACGTTTTTAATTAATTTGAAAGGGACATACATACCGAATTAGAAGAAAATGTATTTGAGTGTTTGGTCATGATTGCGTAATATATTTACAGACTGACGAAATGCATAACTGCCCACTCCACCTCGCTCGGTCGATTACTCAAAGTCAAAAGTAGCAAAAAGTAATAAATAATGCAGGAATTAACCTAAATCAAGACGAGCATATTGAAGGAACGTAGAGGCAATGAAAGCCAACGAATGTTCTTTTGTACGTAACAACTCTTCGCATTATTATAATTTAATTAAGACGAAATATACTCTTTGTTCGCTGCCCTACATTCGTTTGTGCAACCATCTGCAGGTATTTTATGAGACGTTTGGAGATGTCCTTCAGCCCCGAGAAAAAAGTCCTCCGGAGAGCAGACTGGATAAAAAGACCGGATCTAATTACTTCTCTCCATTTGAAGTCCGCGAATGGAATTGGTGCTCTCTCACCCAGCGCGCGCCAAGTTCTGTTCGTCGCTTTGAGGCGACTGACGTGCCTCCCTCCCTCTATATGTGGAACACAAATGGTGCAGAGAATCAGTAGTCTTTCTATATCATTTGGCGAGATTCCAGTTCACTCCTTCGAGAGCGTTCCGTGATCTGGCGCCTTGGCGACCTGTCAAATGCACGAGAAGTGCACCGGAGAAATAGCCGCGCGAGAATGAATTTTATTGTGTCTTCGAACGGCAAGAGAGCCAAGAATGGAAAGGAAGGACATCTTCATTTGTTAAGATTTTGAAAGGTCGTCCATCTTGAATAAAATACAATATTGGTTACAATAAGAGTTTTGTTTGCATGAATGTTCTGCGACCCGAAATGATGGAAACATCTTAAGTCATGATATTAGGAATTAGAAAGACCATTTCGAATATTGCACTATAATATCATTTATTGATCAATAGTTATTTCATTGTCTCTTCAGGACATAATCGTTACCTTGAAATAAATACGACATATTAAGGAGCCTTCCCTTATCTATCCACTGAACATGAGGTTGAGCACAGCACCCCGAAAAGTCGTGAGTGAACTGTTATTAAATGAATTAAAAACATCAACGAAACATTGGTTTCCAAATCCTTAAAGTTGAACCATTAAACACGAAGTGACATTTCCTTTCGTTCACCTACCCTTTCAAGCTAATTGTATCGCATATTAAGCTATTAAAACAACCTTTCTTGGGGGGGGGGGTTAAGAACAAGTACAACTAATTGAGACATCCGGTGAGAGAGGGAGATAATCCACAAAATCCAAAATATCAATTTATTGACATATCCAATGTGTTCGTGATCGAATACGTTGAATTTTGTATGTTAGCTGCCTCTCTCACCGGACGCCACAACTCGTTCCGGAGACCTCGCGCCGCTCACCTGTTGACGAAGTCGTTGTGCTGCAGGATGATCTCCATGGCGCTGTGGCGGTCGCACAGCAGGTTGTGCTTGGTGGGCGCGAAGCGGTTGTGCGTGTGCTCGTCGCAGAAGCGGGTGACGCGCGTCGACTCGGCCGCGAACAGCACCGAGGAGCGAGCGTCCGGTTGCACCAGGGCGCTCACGTTGCGCAGCGCGCCCGGGTTTGCGCACAACCTGCGGCACGAGCACAAGCAGCGTGTCAGAGCGGGAGAGGTTATATATCCATATATCTATCTAATATATATATATATATATATATATATATATATATATATATATATATATATATATATATAAAGGCGTGTTCACAAGAATCCAACAAACGCTTAAACCAAAATCGTATTGATCCCTCATCCCCTTGCATACCATGACAAGTGTTATTTGGTTCTGCAACTAATCCGACAAATACAGGGTGTCTGTGGAGGAAACAACGAAACTTTGAAAATAAGTTCTTAAGTCAATTTGAAGCATATTTTGTCTAATAATTCCTTCGCTATTTCGAATGGTTGAACAGCAATAAGCACTCAAATGTTGGTTTGAAACCATACTTTCTATGCCAAATGAATATTTTTTGTTCAGAAAGAACAATTAACTCAGAAATAAAAAAGCAATTGAATTGTGTAAAATAGGTGCTTTTTTTAATTTCTGTGTTTATTTTCTTTGTGACCAAATATATTAATTTTTTTTGTAAATATAAACAATTTACATGTTTTTGAAGTGTTTATGATTCTCTAATGCAAATTTTTGCGTAGAAAGACTTTTTTCTAATCAAATTTTGACTGCTTATTGCGGCTCAGCATTCAAAATCACTGAAGGGTTTATTAGACAAAATATAGGATTAAAATATAGAATTAAAATTTTCGACGTTTTGCTGTTTCCTCCCTGGACACTTGTATATTCCCAGGTAATAAACATATTCCATAAAGTGGGAGATGGCCAAATATGGCGTGATCGAGTAACTCCAGCAAAAAGTCAAGTCAAAATTGTCATGATCCCCCACCCCTCACGTATCAAGAACAGAATATTATGCGGCTCCCTGGCAAGAAAACTCGCCAAATACGAGGTTCCCTCATTATTTTTCATCGGCAATTAACTCACCCTTGGTCATCAATGCGCAGGTCTGAACACCCGGTAACTTGGCTGTACTCCTCGTCCGCTCGGTAGCAAACCGGATATACTGGGTCTCCATGGTAGCCAATTTCGTCGAACACGCCATATCGGTATTTCGCCCATTCTCGAGCCAGCGCCCTTCCTGTAAAAAAAAAGAGAGTGAAAAATATTTTTTTAGAGAGAGCAAAAAAGAGATGAAAAAGCTGTTATAATTCAGTGTGACGGAATTGAAAGCAAAATAAAAAATAATAGTAAGGCTTTGTAAGGCTAATAAAGTAAGGCTTTGAAACAGGCAGAAATTTTCCTAGTTTGTTCACACTGTTTTCGCACTAATTGTGCTCATAATAACATCCTCAATGTTGCAGTCGCCACAGTATTGAGAATATGAATTTCATTTTTCGCTATTGCAATGCTTTGAGCGATCTCATTGACAGCGACGGGCCACATTCAATGAATTTTAATTAACAAGACAGCAGTTTGCCGTAGTACGTAAAATGACCGCGTGTAGCGTGAGCGACGCTAGCGCTACACTGCTTTATTCTCCTGCTCACAGAGCGCAGCACCCATCTGCGTTGCCGCCTCTACCAGAGGGTAGGCAAGCATGGCTCGGGAAGTAAGAACTTGGTTATACCTAAACGAGTTTATTCTTCTGTGGACGATTGTTTTCTTCACCAGGAAATGAAATAGTGCTAACAATACATGTTTGTACTGTTTCGTCCAACTAATCTCTAGAATTTCGGAACTGGGGCGATGGAATTCGGGATGAACACTAGCTAATTTTGTGGGGAAACCCCTTTAATGTTTGCATTAATCTCTGTTTCGTGTAACTTTGCATCGCATGTATACATGCATGCATGAGCGAGAAACCTTATCTCGTTGGCTATAGCACAACGCAGTGCTTGTGGAGCGCAAAGTGAATTAATTCCTTCGTTGCATGAGAGTAGGGGCTCTTCCCTCAAACTGATGGGACAGCTCCGAGAGCGGGTCGCTCATTGTTAAAGGAGGTGGAGTAACCAACATTGCCCTTCTCTGGACTTTAGAAACACATTCTGTTACTCACTGTCGAGAGTTGGGAAGTGAATTAAATGAAGGGGACATACTATAGCGAAGTACTCTTGTAGGAAAATACATTTCCACATATCGCAACTTGCTGACCAACAGAATATCTTTTGGTTTTGAAATTCATGTAAATTCCAGTAACTTTGCAGGCACAAATCTGTTTGTCAAAATCCAATATCTTGTTTAATGAGCGGTAACTTTAACTGTAACGATGGTTGACAACTAAATGAAGAAAAGAGAAAATGAGATGTCTCCTTTGTTGTTTGAATTAGGAAGTTCAAAAAATGGAATTGCATTTTCGACATACGTTTTCATGAAGTCTGTGATACCGAAAGGAACATACTTATTTCATTAAATTACATTCCAGATCGGATCAATTGCCAAATATAAAACGCGTAGTATGTCTGTAAACGACAGTTAACGGCAGCATCCCTTCGTATGTCATAATTGATATGTAAATGACTACACTGTTCTCCACAGCAATTGGCGATCATTTCTAACGTCCAAATGGATTGGCCGAGATTGAACCTCAAAGACCTCATTCCCCATCTTCACGAGCGAAGTGTCCAACTCACCGATATTCTTGGACTGCAGCAGCTGCTGGTAGCCGACGAAGATGAAGTCGCCGGGCTCGCGGCAGCCGGCCGGCTGCTGCGTCCAGGCGGCGTCGCCGAACACGGGGTGCGGGGGGCCGACGCGGACGTCCGCCGTCTCGCCCGTGGCGCTGTGCACGTACCGCGGCGCGCAGTTGTCGGGCCACGTGGACGGCAGCAGCACCGTCACCGACGCCAGGTACGCGCGCCCGTCCAGCGCCGCGTGCAGGAACGCCGACGCCGTCGACAGCGACATCTGCGCACATAGAAAACAGGCGGGGAGGTTAGACACCATTCACCCATGTGTGGTTTCGCTCTTCAGTTTTCTAAACAACTTTTTACATGCCGTAATCACACTGAAGACAAAATACGAATATTTTTTAAACCCATTTGTTTTCCGTATTTGCTAAATACACACGGGTAAATATATTGCCCCTCGGTGAAATTTCTAAAATAAATGAAGCATAATTAATGAAATATTTCGCTTTTATTTCTAATTTATAAATCTAATATTTACCCACGGGGTTGTACTATATCTCCGTCAGGTATTTTCTTTCTAAACAAATTATAAATGCATAGAATTTTCATTTGAATTCTATTTTATCTATTCTGCTCCATTAAATCCAACATTTCCGCATTTTGGGATGTGTAAATATCATCAATGTTTTCTATACCTTGAATATTAATTCAAACTTCAAAAACGGGTACTAATTATGATTCAGTGTGCAGTTTTTCAATGAATATTAGCTTTAATTAACAATTATATTTAGTTTTTTATATTAATTTTTAATTTTAAAGAAGAACATACACGTAACAAGAAGAACGCACTCGTATTTTTCACAAGTTTCCAAGTAAGGAAGTCACAATACTGTTTCAACCACAATTACCGGAGGCTAAATTAGATGGTATGTGTAACACGTACTTGCCGCTTATTACACGTGCCCATTTGCATTTTGAAGCAACCTACGTTATTAATATGTATAGTACATTTTTCATTGTAACAAACTTCAGAACCTGTTTTAGTCTAGGGCCCGGATTAAAAGCCCTTTTGGCCCCCGCTGGCCCTCTCACATAGTCTATTCACAAGTATTCAAAACTTTTTCCACCATTTTCCACCAAAACATTTTCCACATTTTCGATGAGATCAAAGCCTCCCGGGAGAAAGGGGCGGATATTCACTGCAGTATACAATTCATCCCCAGGCAGCGCAGCCAGCGGCCGCAAGAACGACACGAGCGGCGAGGCGCGGCGTGGCGCGGCGCGCCACATCACGGTGTGGTCGAGGCGCCGGGAACCAGTTTGGTCGCAGCAAGCCCTAATCGCCGCTCCTAACACAGATATAACGGCGGAGATTTACCGCGGGACACGACCGCCCCCGGGGGAGCTCGCTTATTGAAGACACTGCTTTGCATTTTGATGACGAATTTATAATTTCAATAAGGCTCGACCCGTCGCCGGCGCGCTCGCCCGCGCCGTATTAACGACCTTTTGAAGACATCCATTTGCGGGGAGTCTACTTTTATTACCGAACTATAATTTATCCCGATTAGCCCATTAACCGTGCCGGCGCGGCGCTGGCGGCCGCCCTCTGCCCGCTGCAAGCGCCGCGCCGGGCTGCGCGAGTCGAAAGGCGCGCTACCGGGTAGCTGACTTGCTATACGCTAAGGGTGCTGACTTGTTTGCGCGCGGGGTGTACGCGGGGAGCGGGGTGTCTGCCGCCTTATCTCGTGAACACGTCACCATTACTATGACAACCGAGCAACTATGCGTTCTGCTCACATCGGCCGGGTTTCGGCACGCTTGCTTTGTGAATCACAGACCAGGCTCGGTCCACGGTTCTACACCACATGATTTCTGTTGTGAGACTTTGGTTATTGTTTGTAACACAAGTGTATAGCGTATTAATTTTAATTTTGTTTGTGACTTTTGGTGGAACAGTATGGCTTGTGTTCGTAGTAAAGGCCAAACAATACACAGTGAAGCGAGGGAAATTATACGTCTCGTTACTAAGAAATGTGACGAAGAAAAATCGGGCGTTCTTCAACACACGCTGCATAACAATTATTTTCGAGTAGAAAACTATACTGGAGGATCTGTTCGAACTGTGGCATCAATTTAAAAAAGGATTTGAAGCCGGCAGGACAGCCTTGATTACTCCCGGTAAGAAAATGCCATATTGTGAAGAAAAAATATTCCACATTGATGACTTTGACTTACTGGCTTCCTTGTTTTCCTTATTCTCGTATGATGTTTTAATTTTTGCCTACGGACACTTGGAGTAACATATTTGGGACAGCTAGTAGTTGCAGATTAGGCGGGTGAAGGCAGCTTCCAAGAACACCGAGCGCATTCCTCAACCTCGCAATCAAGTCAGTTTCCAACAATACATGTGGTGCGAGGGCCGTTTCCAGGCACAGTAGCACCACACGGGCTGTTCTGTGGGCGTGCTGCCCGCGGATGGAGGCAACGCTTCGTATCGCTGATCGATTCTAGTTCGATGTATTGGATGGTGCATTCCGTTCTTTGGTATTATTGAACGACGGCGGATGTTGGAGGTGGTTGTGTACGTCGAGCCGATTAATTTTACTGCAATTTAACGTGGAGGGGGAGTCCTCAAGGCAAATTGTGGTTCTCTATTGAAGAACTGATAGATAGAACTCTTCTTGTGTAATATAGAAACATATTTTTATAACAATATGTACAACAGTAATTTTGAAACGTTTACATGCAAGATGTCAGTTTTGCAACTTTTATCATGGAAAAGAGCTCATTTATTTAGTTAACACTTATACTTTCACAAGAACAATTATACTGCTCTATTAACATCCGAACTGCATTCTGAAACGAAACTATTTTGCAGGCGGGGGAACATGCTATCTTGATTCTCGCTATTTTTCGGTCTTGATTATTGCCTTTTGGCTTATTTCTCAACAAGTTGCTTTCACGACATATACACTGTTAACATGACGCGCCGTCTTGTTTCCCAAATACCCCATCACCCTGTTTTCCCACTATCCCGTCAACAAGCTCTCATGCTTTGTCGTCCCCTTCAACAGACTGCTGCCGGCCTCCCCCGACGTTCGACGCTTGCAGCCCGCAGCGATAAATAAATAAATAAAATAAATCTCGCCCGCAGCCTCCGAACGGCATTGCAAACGCTTCATCCCATCCACGGTTCCGGAACGCTCCCCGAGTGGCCACCGCCGTTCGGCCCCGTGGCTGGGGCGCGGCGATCGGGCGGCGGGATGCCCTGGTAGCGGAGTGGAGGGACGTTGGGACGGTGAGGTGGCCTTATGCCAGGGAGGAGGGAAGGAGGACTGAGGGGTGACAGGGCGGCGGGGCAGTAGAGTGGCCGAGATGCGGGGGCGACGGAACCTGCGGGTTGGGATGCCGGGGCGGCAGGGCAGCGTAGGGGATGGCGGGGCAGCGGGATGGGATGTCGGTGCGGCAGTGCAGCGGGTTGGGTTGCCGGGGGGGGGCAGGGCAGCGGGAGGGGATGCTGAGGCGGCACGATGAGATTCCGGGGACGCGGGGAAGAGGGAAGACATGCCGGGGCGACGAGGCAACGGGATGGGATGATCGTGTGGCAGTGCAGTGAGTTGGGATGCCGGGGTGGCGAGGCAGCGGGATGGTGTGTCGGTGCGGCAGTGAAGCGGGATGGGATGGCGGGGCGTCGGGGTGGCAGGGCGGCGGGGCGTCGGGGCGGCTGGGCGAAGGGGCGGCGGGGCGGCGGGGCGGCGGGGCGGCGGAGCACGCCGGGCGTCGTTCCGGGAACGCCGAGACAGAGGCGTCTTTGAGCGGCGCCCTTCCCACGGGCGAGCTCTAAATAGCGCCGGAACCCGATCCGGCCGTCGCTCCATCCGCCGCAGACGACGCAGACGCCGTCGACGCAAGAACGTCTCCGCCGGCGCTGGCGCGCTCCGTCCCGCCGCAGCCGCCAGCTGCACTCGCGCCCCCGAGCGAGCGGGAGGTCGGTAAACAACACGATGTGGATGCTCAGGTGTCTCCGAGCGACATCGTAGCTTTATGGCATTTTACTATTACTCCAGAGAAGTGAAGTGATTGAGAAACGAAAGGTAAAAACATAAAATAATAATAATAGTAATAATAATAATAATAATAGTAATAATAATAATAATAATAATAATAATAATAATAAAAATAAAATCCATCTTAAGGGGAGGATTGCTGAGACAGTGATTAGAAACTTTTTGTATAGCGTGAAGCTACTTAGCGTACACGCTGTAGATGCTTCACGCTGTGCGAAATGTAAATGAATTTAAAGAGGCGCAACTAAGTCTTGAGCGTAGTATGCAATTCGCATATTGAATTAATTGAAGGCGTTAAATGTGTTACTAATAGTTGTATCTGCTTCTAAAAATGTGTAATAAAAAATCGACACTTTTTTTATCTAGTATCCTAGAATTAAGATAATCATTCAAGGCAAAGCAAGATGAGAAATAGGAGATGAATGTGTAGAAAGAAGAAAAGAACGAATAGTAGAAGAAGCGTAGGGTAATAAAAATAATAAACATTTAAGATGCTCTTGAATGCTTTTCTACAGTTCGTAGTGTCAGTGACGATGTACATACGAACAACTTTATGTTCAGTTTTATTTCGTTTTCGGTCTTTCTCTTAGGAGTTAGCACCGCTCTAATGTTTGGAGCGCATTCTGACACGGTTTGTGGGGTATTTAAAAGCAGCACGAGCGTACTAAACTTTGTGAGAGAAAGAACGCGAGTGAAATGAACGTGAATATAAAGATACAGAGTACTTAATAAATGAAATGCAGGAAAGCCAAAGCTTGAACAATCTTACTTCGAATTCATAATCATTGTAAATGAGAACATCTATGGGCGGAGTTTCTTTCTATTCCCTCGTTATTGTTATTAAAAGAGGACGGTTTGAGCAGTATGATAGAGACATTCATAGGTATTATAAAAGCTACTCGTTAGACATTTACTTTACATACATTATAATAGCCAGTTATTCAATAAACCAATTATTGTTTTTACATGATACTGTTTCTTCGTATTAGCTTATGACAGTTCGTCATAACAATATCCTCCTGTATTTTTCCATTATTGAGGTTAGAATCCATTTGCAGATAAACATTAACATTTACGGGACATAAACGTATGACACGAAAACAAACTTCGTATTGTAATTTACTGTGTAAACTAAATGTGAACGTGAAAATAAAGCGACTAATGGACAAAATGACTACTAAAATAGATAAAAAGGACAAATTAAGTTTTAATAACAAATTCATTTGAAGACAAAGACAATTCTTCTAAAAATGCTTCTATAAATTACTCCATTTTATTATTCTTTTCATGTGCAGTGTTATTGTCGTGTGATAGTGTTTTTCTTTCTCTCGAATGACACTACCCTCAAACATTGAGGCTTTGAAACTTTCGGGCTAGCGTCTGTGATGATTGTAATGATGCGGCAGAAATCTGCGATTTCTCAACAGAAAAGCTCGTATTGTGGGGCCGTGGAATCGAAAAAATAGATAAATCTTGATTTTTATATCCTCATCGCATGGGTTGTGGTGTCCTAAACTTTTCTTGGGGTGTGGTAGTCTAAGGCGTGCGCAGCCTATAACAAGAGCAGGGACCAACATTTCTCGCTCCCCCTTTCCATTAACTTTTGTGTTTTCACACAACGTATATTATATTAGAAAATAATTAGAACAAAATTCCTCCAATTGTGAGGTTAAAAAAAAAAAAAATCAAGAATTGAACATACAGAAATAAAATATTTCATTACGTAGGGCGACTGGGTCCCCTTTCAAAATTGTCGAGGGGGCCACGGCCCCCTATGCGCACGCCCACGGTGGTAATTAAAAAGTCGGGGTGAGGTACCACGTCCCTCGAGGGTAGCCGATTCAAAGCGGTGGGCGGCCCGTCATGCGCCTGGAGCGGCGGCTGCGGTGGCGCCGCGCACGTGCTCGCGTCTGCCCTTGGAGCGACCGCGCTACCGCCGCCGCCGCCGCCGCCGTCGCTCCGAGCGCGATGGACGTGTGTCGGCCACGTCTTCCGTTCCCCGCGCGGATGTTAGGGCTCTTCTTTTTTTTTCTGGGGGCGCGAGACGCACATGGAAGCGCTTCTTATGAAGATTTCAAACATTCGTTTTCAACTTGGCCTTTTCGGACTTGGGTTTCGTGATACGGTCGCGAACGCTACTTCGGGAGCAAGAAGTTGGTGTTCCTCCAACAGGACGGTGGCAGGCGTCTCCAAATGTATATTTGGATCTGAAAGTCTTTGACTCGGTTTTTTCGTTCTGTTGTTTATTGTTGCCCACTTTGGATCTTGAGTATTCGAACTGTGTGTCCTTGTGTCAACGTTTTGTCTTTATCGTATTGTTTCGCTTTCGTCTTTTCTTAGTATTTATTATGGGGTAACACTGACAAAAACAAGCTAATTTCAAAAGTAAATACAAGGGATAATTCAGGCAGGCAACGCATTTTTTTGCAAATCGTTTGTATTGAAATATATACTTCATTGTGATATATGATCCTTCGTTTCCTGAGCACGCTTCCTGCATTTAGTACTTGCTAATCCATCGCCCCCCCCATTTTCCCCTCTTTCCCTTTCATTTGGTCATTCGACGGAGCATAGTATTTCTGTTTATCTCAACCCGACCTGAATTCTAACGAATAATTCCAATCAACAGGGATTATCGACTGCCTGCTGTGCAGCCGCTTGGAAATGGCTGAAACAGCCCGTTCGCGAAAGCCCAAAGGATTTATTTCGAGCGCCCTCCTTCCCCCTCCCGCTTTCTTCCCCGCTCGCTGTAAAGCCACCCCCACACCAGAGGGAGGTTGTTTTGCCGCGCACCTCGCCGGCCTCTCTGTGCACCCCCGCGTGCCTCTCCCCGCCCTCCCGGCTTCGTCCTCCCTTCTCGCCTTTCATCCCCGACTCTCCTCCCCGCCCCTGCCCCGTTGCCGCTCCAATCGATGCTCTGAGCCTCCTCCTTCTCCTCCTCCTCGCAGCTTCGCTAATGACCCTCGCCGACTTGTAGGGCTTTCAAAGGAATAATTGTTGACTCGATATGCAAGAAAAGCCGGTGGGATTTTGAGGTGGCTTTCCTTACTCTTCACGCTCACGCGTAAAGTCAGACATCGAGCGCGTTTTTTTTGGTCGGAAAGTGGAGAGACGCTGTGAAAGAATAGTGTGTGTGTGTGTGTGTATGTGTCTGTCAGTGAGAGCGTTCGTCTGTCTAGAATCTGTTTGATAACAATGTCTCTTACATTACACAGCCTAGAAGATTAACGTCAAGCCGCCATTTATTAGCGTTGCAATGCAATTGAATCGTTGTATTTACACTTCAATTGAAATATGTTTTTGGAAAATAATACACAGAGAATCCATGTGTTTTTGCTCGTATGTCCTTTCGTTATTACTTTAAATTGAATAATATAGACATACTGTTTTTATGTTTCGGAGGATATCTTTCTCATACCTTACTTCTTTAGATAGACGTAGTCTCAAACTCTATTTTCGAACTGCAGAGCCCTTTTCCATCGTGAATAGATCTTCCTTTGAATGTGTGGGTGGTGTTGCGGGTGACAATATCGTTTCATGCCCAATCCCATATATCACCCAACCCACCCCACGTCTTGAGGTGTTGTCGATGTTTTATTGCCTCTGCGTGGGCCTGCGCTTATCATCACCTTTCCTCTGCGTGAATGGAGGCAATGCGTTGTGAACGACTTAACATTTTTTCTTTCTCAAAATATTGTTTGAATACATGCTGCCGGAGTTTTATGAGCATTTCGTGAGGAAGTCAGGTTTTTATTTCAGGAAGTTTAGATCCCCTTCTAGGGGTATAATCCACGCAATGAATAGTCTTATTTATACAATTCAGTAGAGTATCTAAACTTTATCCATATTTTAACTTAAATTTAGTACGAGAAGTCGATCATGAGTTTGCGCAGAAAATGCTTCGTTGCTGATATTAGGAGATTCATGGGTTGTCTTGTGTACTGTATTATGCTGCAACATCAGAGTTTGCGAGAGGCGGAAGATATACGGCTGCACTACTAAGTTTGGAGTTCTATCTTTCTAGAGTCTTCGTTGGTTTTATTAAAGAGTCTTGAACCTATTTTTTGCATCGCCTCCGTAGCTTTGGTAGTTTTATTTTATGCGTTTGTATCCTGTGGGGAATTTTGCATCCGAGATGCAATCCCCCAGCGAACGGACTTGCGAGTTTTTACGACTGAGTGCCCATGCCGACGCCAACTGAGATAATTCTGGATCACTCGAGAGAAAAGGGTGAAGCCAGTAGAGATTGCTTTTGAGTCGTCTATCGTTCTCTGCGCGGTAATACGGGCGCGTCTAGAAAGGCCACCGAAAAAAAAACAAGAAAAAAATACTGATTTGTGCAGATTTCGCAGACACTTCACTGCTCGAGTTGCCAGCTGAGTGGTCACTTGTTTCATTAACTCTTTTGATTACGGTCATGAATTCAAATTCGCTCAACAGAAACATGAATTCAATGGAGATAATTATTGCGACATTTTGAAGCAAAATGAAAGGGATATATACGTATATTTTGGGTTCTTTAGTGGAGTGAATAGAAATAAATAACGTAGATGCTTCTTATTTCAGAATAATGTTTACACAAATCTAACGTAAACCCTCCTTTTTCATGCTTAGAAATCTACTAGATTTCGTGGAATCAGGTTGCGGTCTTACAGAATATAATTACAAACAAAACTTAATTTACAAAATACTATATATTGAGATTAACTATCTTGCCTCTGGGAATTATGGAAGCATTGCTCTTCGAGTAACTGAATTACAAGGAAATAAAAATAGAAAATAAAATGCAATTATTCATTTATTTCAACCGGTATAATTTTCTGAGTTTTGAAATGTAAACTCATAATAACGGTGAGTACTGGCTTGGGTAAATTATATATCTCTCAAAGCGAGAAAGATAGTCTTAGATAAATTCAAAACGTTAATGACAAAACTTAATTATGCGAATATTGTGAGGACCAAAGCGAACTTCCTGAACGTTTGTACCTGTTACTTTTGTCGGGCATGAATCCCTATCTTTACCTTCTCCACAATAATTTACCCATCACAGTCCATTATCCATCCTCATTTCATTCATTTTAATTTCGAAAGCTGTTTGGCGCGGTCGATTGATGGCGTCTGGTTGCGAAACTAAAGTCTTTAGTTCATTTTCCATCACACCTCGCCCATTCGTTAAATGAATGCAAATGAAGAACGGGGAAGTACGTTAATGCATTTTCGGGGTACTTTCTCGCCCCTATGCCTCTCGTCCGGTGAAACTATGCGAGTGCGTAGGGTGGCGCACGTTCGCTTGGCGCGTCGGAGCGGTGCCATCGACCGACTCCACCTGGCCACCTGGCGCCAACCCGCCTCATCCCCACCCTCATGCGAGAGGGCAACTTGCGCTCCGGGCACAGGGTGCGGAACGGACGCGATGCAATGGGCTTGCAGGCGTGTGGGCAACGGTCGAAGTGGCGGTGACCGTGCGGGAAATTGGACTCTGGTTGAAGGGGGAGAAACAATGGTGGTTCGCGAACAGCGATGCGGAAGTAGAGATAGTAGTGGCAGTGTGGAAACTTGTATTGAAGAACCACCAGAAGCGAAACCAGGGGGTAGCTGATTGGAGCGAGTATGCTGCTTTGAAGGCGGATGGATGCGGCTAAGGTTGTGAATTTGGTAGTGGTGAAAGTTTAGAAGGGTGTAAAGTTCGGTAGGGAAGGCAGGTAACGATAGTGAAATTTACCTTCGGTAGTGTGGAACGGGCTTAGGTGGCAGGGACATGAAAAGTGCGATAGCCTCGTGAAGGAAGTAGATGGAAGGGAAAATACGAAGATAGGAACGGGAAGGCCGCTTAAAGAGGCGCTGATGCCGGAGAACCCGGACACCACGCAGCCGGCCGACCTGCTAGGAAAGGGCTGGGAGTAGGTCGTGAGGGTGGGAGATGTTGGCTGCAACGGCTACGCGACGGGGAGAGGGGGGAGGCGGTGGGGTTGTAAAATCGTAACCGGGTCGGCCCCTCGCGCGCTTGTTCTCCATCCCGCCAGCCCTCCCGCGCTCCCCTTAAATATCCGCGACGGCGGTGGTGCCGGCGCCGGATGCGTTATTCATACGACCGCAGCCCCAGGCCGGGATCTTCCAACGCGCGGATAACAGCGATCCGAATTTTTGCGCTCGCGCGCGCCGCCACGTTTCACCCCTTACCCTTTGGCCGCCCGCCCCCTCTCTCTTTGAAGGCCCTCGCCCCCGTTTGCACACTAACCTCCCTTTCACGCTCCCGCCCCGCCCACTCTTCCACCACCAGCGGCGGCGTCCGCACGCTATCTGCTCCCGCGCCAACGTCCTCGCCACCACTCACCTGCCGCGCTCACGTTTCACCCCGCGTGTTTCTCCCCCACAGCGCTTCGTGCCGTCCCTGACGTCCGTCACCTCATCCATGCGCCCCTCCATTATCTCCACCCCCTCCTCTTCACACCCGGGCCAGCAGGCGCTGCCCAGCTCTACCCCGTTTCCGGGCCTTTCGACCCCCCCCCCCCCCAACCCACCGTCCGGGCTTGCAACTCCTCATTGTTCGTCCCTCTCGCCTAGACTTCGTCCGCGGCCGGCTGATCCGCCCCCGCGCCCGCCCGCCCGCCGCAGGTCGATGCCGGGCCATTAAAGTTCGCGCCCGACGTCCGGGGCGGGGCGGGGTGGCTTGCGGGCGCACCGCAGGCCGAGTGGACGCCGCGGGCGACGTCCGCGGGGGCGGCCGAGAGTGGATTCTGGGGGACGCGGACGACGCGCGCGAGACAGCCGATGCTGGCGCGGGAGGCGGCGGGGAGGTGCGGGGCGCTGGCGTTGCGAAACGGGGCGACGCCGACGCCGCGAGCGACGAGGGCTGAAAAAACGCGCGGGCGGCGCCCGGGAGAGCGAGCGAAAAAGAGTGAGAGAGACAGCGAGAGGGCAGGCTCGGGCGGTCAGGCGCAGGGACGAGCGGACCGAGAATATAAGGGCGGAGGGGCTGGGCTGCAGGGCGCACGGGCGAGCGAGCGTCGGGGTTCGGGCGCGAGTGAAGGAGGGCGTGCGCGGGAGGGGCGAGCGGGGCGGCACGGGGCGAAGCGCGTGACCACGTGAAAGAAGACCGTCGCCGTCGCTGCGTGGGGGGTAGAGTGCAGAGCCCCGCTGCAAAGGGAAAAGGTTTGGGGGGTTGAGGTGTAAGGTGTGACTAGAATGAATAAGTGCGAGAAGGATAACCGGCGAATGGGTCAAGGGAGAAAGAGAGAGAGTGAGACCGACAGCGGGCGAGAAAGAATGAAAGCAGGTGGCCAAGTATGCACGCGGGGGTGCATACGCCGTGAAAGGCCGGGTGAGCGGGTAGCGAAGCGACGGGCGTGCGCGTGCATTTCGGAGAATCGCGTCGGTCTCATCGGAGGGAGGAAGGAAAGCGGAGCTCTCAAAATGCGGAAGAAAAAAGGAAGGGCGCGAGGGAAAATTTCAGCGCCGGCAAAGGGCGGGCAGAGTACCAGCAGGGGAACGAGCAGCGCCGGACGGGCTACCTGGCGGAAGCACAGGCTGCGCCTCACGAGCAGAGTGACGGGGCAGTGGAGCGAAGTTGAGGTTGGTCGAAGTGACGCAGTGTGTGAAGCGGCTGCCAGGAGAGTGCGTAAGCCGAGCGGTGGGGAACGAACCGGTGGCGAAAAGCTCGGGCCGTGCGTGCGTAAGTAATGATGTGCAGGAGGGTGTCAGAAAGAGGGGAGAAAAAAGGATCCAAAGCTGAACAACGAACTGGTACAACAGTATATGCCAGCAGCTTTTTTTAACTGGTTGATCAAAAAGTCTCAAGAATGAGTTGTAGATAAATTAAAATAATGTTACACGATGTGACGGAAAAATGCAGGCTCAATTGATTGCTCCGAGAAAACAAATGAATAAAATGAGAGAAGGGAAAGCATTCTAGGAGAATATAGAAAGTTAATAAAGTGAGTAGTTGTGTGTTAACAAGCTCTGATGCGGTGATTACGAGAGTAAATCGGAAAGTTGAATGTAGAAGCGCTGGTAAATTGAGCAAATAAGAGGTCGCGCTCAATCACATAACGATTAGCGAGTAAGTGCCGGCGAGGCAACGGGTAAAGAGATTAATGGGTCAGTGAACGAGCGGACTAACTGAGAACAAGCCGGCGCGTGGCTGTGCGCGGGCGAACGCACGAGGGACTGCGAGAGTTTCTATTGGGCGACCGCGGAGGGCGCGGGTGATTGCAGCCGCGGGCGCCACCGCGAGCACGAACACGGCTGCGAGCGCGGAGGAGTGTCAAGGCGAGAGGTAGGGCATTTGCGCGCGCGTGCTGGCGAGGATGAAGATGAGGACGAGAGCAATGGCAAGTGCGAGTGTAAAGGTGTGGATGCGGACGCGCAGGCGAGGACCCGGGCGAGGGCGAGGGCAAGGTCATGGGCGAGAGCGGGGGCGCAGGTGATGACGCTAACGTGGGTGGGGGCAAGAGCAAGGGCGAGGATGAGGGCTGGGTCGCGGGCGAGGGCGAGAGCGCGTGTGAGGGCGGAGGTAAGTACGAGGACATTGGCGACGGCGGGGGCGCGGACGAGGGCGAGGGCGAGGGTGAGGGCGAAGGCGATGGCGATGGCAAAGTGAAAGCGAAGGCGAGGCGATGGCAAGGCGATAGCGAAAGCCTGGGCCTGCGCGCGCGGGAGGCGAGCGCCGTGAGGCGAAGGGCTGCGCGCGGAGGGTGGGCGAGCGAAAGGGCTTCGGCGCGGCCGACACAGACGCGGCGTCGCTGTGGGCGGGGGCGGCGTGCGCCCCAGACGGCCTCGTTAGCCGGCGCCCGCGTCCGATGCCCCGCCCTCGGCCTTATTACACGCCCGCGCCGCCCTGTGATCTCTCGCCACTCGCGCTCTGTTCGCCGCCCTGCTGCCGGCTGAGTCGTTGCGCCGACGCGACGGCCCCTGCCTATGACCCTACACTACTCCTATGACCTAGCTACTGTGACGCTACCATTGCTCCTTTTTCCACTCCAAAGATATCACCACTTTACTTGCACTCGACCTTATATGTTGTACCCAAATATCATCTGTTCCCCAATAGAAATTTCTACTTTTATATTTTTCTTTCTTACCATTTGTTCCTGTAAGTTCCCAATGCCTATACTGACTCTATATCTTCCTACTACTGCCGAAGACTAGTGAAGATACTAGAACATTCACCTTTCACCTTTCTCTAGGCAAATGATGGTCGGTCACTCAACTGTGAAATGCAGTAGTTCGTTCTCTTTGTAGTTTCTCGTTTACTTCATCAATAGCGTCGTTTTCATAATGACCTGCTACAAGGAAATCCTTCGTTTGACTGTGCCCATCGATTCTATCGTAATTGCCCTTTCCTCGACTCTCGTCATTAGCACGGCCTCCCTTCCCCTTCGCATCGCACATCACTTTGCCGCCCCCTATCAACGACGCTGTCGCCACTACAGCCCCTCCTTGACGTCTACCTTTGTCCCCGCTCCGCTGCTTGAGGCGTGTGCGGAGCGGTGGCGGGTGGCGGCACCCCAGGGAGAGCAAATGGCTGTGCTGTATTGGTCGCTCGATCGCACGGGCCGCGTGCGGTGCGGCGGGTGAGCAAGTGGCTGCGTTACGGAGCGTGCGCGCCTCTGAGAACCGCTCAAATGAGCTATTTGCCCAGTGGGGAATGATATGGAGCTGGCGAGTCGATTGGGAATTCAACACGCGTGCTTGTGAACGTACGAGGGTTTTGATAATTGGATAACTGATAATTGAAGATATTTACATCTCCTGTTTATAGAAATATTTCGGTGTCGGTTCGAATGTGACGAACATAACTTAAAAATGCAGCACAAAATGTTTAATTTTTCATCAACTTTCATAGAATTTTAGTTTTACAATTAAGCTTTGCAACACCTCCCGTAAAACGATCATTCTTATTTTCGTCTCGTTGTACAAATAATAATGAGCAGTTTAAAATGGGTTAAATCTGATTAACTAGGGGAAAAAATATTCTGAATTAAACAACCGCTATGTTTTTGACGTTTTGCATTACGTGGATTTCACGTAAAATTCGCGTTTTATTTGCTTTTTGCGTTTAATTTACTAAACAACTTTTCATTTCTGCCTCTCATTACGCGGAAGTTCGAAACTTTTCTCCATCCATTATTGTAACACTCTCGTGGCTAAAGAAACAACGACCAGGAAGCGGTATAACGACTCGCAAAACCATCAGCATCCCACCAACTTCTCCCGAGCGCCGTCGTTAGAGGTTATGCTGCAGAAAAGGGGTATATTTGAGCTCGTGAAATTAAGAGAAAACAGACCCAAGTTAAGGAGAATCCCTTAAACGATTTACTAAAAGCTGAATTCGTTGGTTTTAGAGTTAATTTTTTCGCGAGTATTAGAGAAGATACCGGTTTTTGTGTATCACGTTTGCGTTTTAAATATTAATAGAGTGCGAACAAAATAAATTGATATAGTCCCAATCTATATCACACTTGCGTTAAAATTTTGAATTCACGCTATTCCCTTCTTGTATTAATGTTTTAATAAGTATTTCTATGACATTAGCGTACATCATTGCGAATTTCATATAAAATAGTTCACTTCATACAAGTATTTAATTGTGTATTGCATTTTTTTTTCATATTACTCGTTCTCTAAAATCACAATTCCCGCATTTTTGTTGAATCTGCATCAACACTTTTGTGAATCAACTCAGACGCATTTCACTCGCACTTTCACCTGCGACCATTTTCAAAGTTGGTATCAATCCCACCCCAATAGCACTCCCACGCCCTTTACAGACCTGAGCTCTGTGCACCGTCGCACCCCGCGTGACCCCATGACCCCGTTTCCTGACCGTCCCATCGCCACCCCGAGCCGACTTCATCAACAGCGCGCCACCCCTGGCGCGCTCGCCGCGGGAACCGACCGCGCGCGACCGATCCTATCAGCGCCGCGCCCCATTTCCGTCGTATTTCCCGAGCAGACAATAAGCGCGCGACGTTATCGCCGCGTTCGATCGGCGTTTGGAAAACAGAGAGGGACGCAGTTCGTCAAAATTGCCCGCTTTTTATTTTTCACCCCGCCGCCGCGGCAGACGTCGACTCCACGCGACCGCGTCGCGACCGGCGGCCGCGCGCCGCTGCGTGACGCGAAGGTGCTGCCCTCCATCGACCGCCTCGCGAAACGTTCGGCGCGCGGTGCACCGCCCCTCACGCGTGTGTCAAACACGCGCGGCGGCCACGGCGGGGTCAGTTAGCGTCATCGGGCGGCAGGGCTCTCTTTAATGGAGTGGCTGCGTGCAGCCGGAGATGGTTGCTTCGTCATTATCATTACATGAGTAGTATGCTTTGATGTGTATGTGCGAGTGAGTTTGTGTGTGTGTGTGCGTTTACTCGTAACTGAGAGAGAGTGTGTATATGTATGTGTGAGTGTGTGTCTGGGGTTGTGTGTTTGGGTGTGTGTGTGCATGTGTGAGCTTGGGAGAGACTTTTCATTCTTTGAAGCTACTTTGAAAATATGTTTACTGAAATACGTGTGCTATTTCTATAATTTTATGTTTCGAATATTACGGGTTACGTTCATTAAATAAATTGTCGTGATTTGAGAGAAGAATTCTCTAGAAGGGCATAATATGTACATATTTTATCCAATTTATATTTATAAATATCTTTATTGTATTTCGAAAATGGGTTCTAGGTAAAACTGAAAGCCATTTGCAAGTGGATGATTCATGACAAATGGAGAAAAAGGTCAGACGGAATACACTAATTTTAGATAATGTCAGTTTCAGCTGTAAATGTCATCAAATCCGACCTAGTCACGACCAGAGCCAGCGATCCTGTGATTACTTCAATGTACTACAAACATGCTAACTACCGGTTGCCTGTGCTATCGTGAAATGAAATCACCAGAAAACAATTCTGCCGGACTACAAACCTAGACCCATTTCTTAGAACAAGAATAGTACCGCTACCGTTCTAAACTTGCCGTTCTAAAGGTTTCCTCCCATTCCCGCGATATCTAGAGGCGACAAGCGGAGCAGACTGGACCTGCGGCGCTGCGGCCTCACCCTCCGTCCTCTGGGGAAACCAATAACACGACAGACGGATCGGCTCGCCGGACGGCACCGGCACCGGCCGGCAGTCGGCGCCGCGCCGCGCCGCACCGCGAGGAACTTTTATTTGATAAATAGCCGCTCGGAGGGCGCGCGTATTTCTCCCCACAACAGGTCGTGCACGCCTCGCCAACTTCGCCCCCCCCCCTCCCTCGCCACCCCGCCCTCCAGCTTCCCGCCGTCGCCTCCCACAGATGTTCCCCTCAATGCGTTCGGCTTTACTCCTTTTCTACTTGAACAGAAATCTCTCTTTGTAAAAGTTTTCATCGTCACCCCCGATAAGAAGGATTTGAGCTTCACGTATTGACATTTGCGATCACACATTCGTTCTTTCATTTTATCACTTCGCGAAACAGTTACGGTGCGAACGGCTTTCAGAAATCATTTATTTTTATATCATTCTCGTCATCTTGTTTGGTAACGCCGGTGTTAATAATTCCAGATATGTGCCTTAGATGATGCAAAAATGATGAAATCATGGAGAAAGAAAAAAAGTCTATATTATAAATTGCATACTTAGTCTTGTGGATACATCCGAGCTGAGACTCATATTTTCATTCCTGAAGTTTCACAATTTACCTCGACAGTGATAGATGAATGGCTAGTGCACTACAAATCTCCATCATGAATATCGCCCTCACTTCCGTCAACGACTTGCCTAGAACCCCCATGTGTTCCGTTTCACTAGTAAACTTCGATTTATTTACAGAGTCCGTTGACATTTGATCAGCTGTAACTGTATCATCCAGTCGGGAGCTTAAACGTCACTACTATAGGTGTAATCCAAGCTCGCGATTGGCTGACAACGTAACAACTAATTTACGTCAACGGACTCTACGTTTAAATTGAAGTACACGTTTCCGAACCCATACGTCGCTTCTCGCAGTCTCCATCTCCATGTGGACGGTTTCCATCTCCTCCGCTGGGAGACTGGGGACAGGCGCTGTCGTCGCCTCCGCCGGCCATCAGCTCGCGCGAGAGATTTGTGGCGAGGGAATCGCTGCGTCGCCCTGAGCCCTCGCCTCGGGGGAGTTACAGCGCTTATTAGAGCCGTTAGGAAGGTATTTCCCTGGCAATAATACCACGCGGAAACGGCGGAATTTCAGAACTCGTATTAAAGTCTCCGACTCCTCCTCGCCGCCCCCGCCTCCTCACGGCCTTTCCGCGCGTGTTGGACGTCCGTTTTAGGAGCCGCTGGCGGTGGAGGCGGAGAAGGACGCGAAAGCGGCAGTGACCCTCGGAGAAGCTGTTGTGGCCGGGGAATTGGACTCGGAATGGCCGAGAGAAAATGTTGCCTCGCGCTGTTGCTTGGGCGATTGTTAGCTACAGTGTTAGCAATTGTCGTGTTCCCGAGAATCGAACATTCAATAATTTGATTGATCTGAATTACAGTAAACCCTCATTAACACGAATTCCAAGGTACTGAAATAGCGGTGTTCTTGTTATAAAAATTCATATATATATCCTTACTACTACATTTCTTTGGCGGGTCTCAAATTTTGTTCGTTTTACGACGAATTTCGTGTTAAGTGAGTTCGTGCTAACGAGGGTTTACTTTGGCGCGAATTTAACACGTAATTCAATAAGCAGGTTATGCTGTGTGCAGGGTAATTGGCTATACAGTTCTGAAGGGACTCCAGATAGATATTATCTATATAAATAGATGAATTCAGAGTGAAGAAGCCAAATATTTTCATACTCATCAACTAAAGATGTTCGTTTGTCAGTTGAACCATTTTTAACTACAAATATTTAGAAAAGTTCTTGCATTAAAAATCGAATTCCCCAAAATATTTTACAATCAAGAAAATATTTGATTATGATGCAGTTCTTAAGAATACAGAAATCTCATTCATTTCAAGACTACGTTTAATCAGAATGGATTTAACTTATTGAAACGTCTTAACAGTTCCGTGCAAGACCTCTTAAAAACTAGCAGTAAGTTCTTCTCTTATTCGTCCGTCGTCTTGAAGTATAACCCAATATTTTCGCTTTATGACCCCTGGCGATAAAATCTTTCAGTAATCAATATCAAGTAGCTCGGTATAAGTCTGCTAAAAATAACGAAGAGATGAGGCGAATGATGAATAATGGATTATCTTCTTCCCTTCGGCTACGAGAGGTATCTGCTGTACTGAACAGACCAACAGCGATTTGATGTAGGAAATTGGCCGAGCAGAAGAATATTTAAGAGCGGAAGTGTTTCATTGCGACCGAAAGTTTTCAGATTGCGAGAGAGTAGTTTTTTGTTCTCGTATTCGGTTGTTTTAATTAATTGTACAATGGCTTGTAACGCACGGCTTAATGTGTACCTGACTTCATGCTTAATGCTCTCAGCTCTCGGAGAGCACAAGAAAGCACGCGCGCGATAGAGACGCGCGTGGGCGACTGCCGAACCGCTGTCTGACTCCGTTCCGCTTCAACAAACCGTCATGGGCATCAGCTTAGCTTCTGCGTTGGACGAATACAGTACTTTTCACGTGCCGAGCGGAAAGACGGTGCCTGTGTACAACTCTTGCCATGATCCGGGAAGTCCGAGTTTCTGTACCCGTGACTGTGCAGTTTTAAGATACGTTTTAGCTGTTGAAATGCGACTGTTTAAGAGCTAAATGGCAGCAGAGATTGGTGTTTTACTCTGTCGGTGATCTTTCATTTGGATTCTCATAAGTTATGTTAACCGATTCTGAGTACGTATTGCGTTTGGAGAGTTCTAAATATTTTCTCATTTCTTATCCGGATTGGAAATGACACATTCTCAAATCTCTCTAAGCCTTCATGTTCAGACTTGCTTGGGTGACGATGTGAGATAGATAGAAAGATAGATAGATAGATAGATATAAAGAGAGGGAGGGAGAGAGAGAGAGAGGGAGAGAGGGAGAAAGAGAGACTAGGAAAAGAGGACTTGAGAAAGAGGAAGGGAGAGAGCAAGAATATAAATCAGCTGACAGTGACAATAGAAATGTTTAGAAGTAGATCATTTCGGCGGAAGGTTGTGTCATTTGACCTGCCATTACACTTTTTTCAGTATTCCGTGAAAAATTAACATATTTTAAGACGTAATTTTGAGACAACGTTAGAAGAAATAAACAAAAGTACTAATTTTCACTAGAGTTCGTCCCAAGCAGTTTCACGAAACATCAGTGAACGGCTTATTTTTTTAACGTTATGCTTCCAAGTGCCCCGAATGGTGACACTCTTGCAGAGACCCGACTGACGAGTGCGGCCACTAGAGGTCGCTAAAGGGCACTATACTTTTACGTTGCGCCCGCTAGGGTCGCTTGCGGTTGTAATACTTTCTTTTTACTCCGTGGCTGTTATCGATGCAGATGAAGGCACTATCACCCTTAGCGCAGTAACGTTGCGCGAGAGTGTTCATGGGTGTTTTGATGGAGGATTTCAAAGTTTTTGAAAGGCTACCTTATGTTCGAAGTTGAGTTGTACCGACTCTCCGCCGGGAATGGTAATACAAGTGCGAGGAAACGAGGAAGAGTGGATGTTTGCTAGTAAAATGAGAAATCATCTCGCGAAGGAAACTTGGTGTAGTGTAACTCTCGCAACAAGAACTTTTCTTTTGTGAAGTTTTAATTCATTTACGCGCCGCCTCTCGGACATTAAAAAGATAAACAGGCGCCTGTGCAGGATGTCTCGGCTGTTTTTGTCTTGCCAACGAAACACAAAATGTGACTGTGCTGCGACTCACGGATTCTTGTGTTTGCGGCACAGAAGACATCAAGAAGGTAGCTTCCTGGCACTGTAAGGTAGTGTGTAAAGGAAATGCGAAGCCTTCATTACACAGGAAGCTTCGTCGCAGATTATAGTGAACTTACAGCCAAGGAGTTGATTCCAGAGCCCTCGCAACGTCACGGTAAGATTTACATTATGTTTACAGACGTTAAGCCGATGGGATATTACCTTTTAAATACAACAATGCAATGTTATTAGATATAAATTTGAGCAAGAATGCTAAATGAACAACTATATATTTGTTCTTCTGTGGAACTGAGAATTTTTATGTAGCTTCAAATTGATCCACCTTTCAAAACTCTGCGATCAAAAGAACAACTTTAGATATAAGAATAGGCCTTATTTTTTCCTGAAACATTTATGAGTACCGAATAATATGAAAGAATAATTTATCTATATTTTCAAAAATTGAATTTAATTACTATATTCAGTTTTTTCTCAATTTCGTCAGTGGGAATGTGAATATATCACATTATTCAATTTATATTATCGGTACGTGAAGTTATATAATAATATCATGTGCATATTATTACAAAAAAATAGACTAAGCAATTTTTTAACCCTTGTTTCCATCTTTGAAAGCCATCGAACTTCGTTTCGTTGTTTTGATCCCATGAATTGAATTGAGATTGATTTCCCCATAATCACACCTGTGTAGCATCTTCATAAAATTGCTAAAGCGCATTTTTTATCATTGTTTCCTTCTTCGAATGTCACCGAACATTATTTCGTTGCTTCGAATTCCCCTGTTTAAACTTTTGTGGAATCCTCACAAAATCGCAAAAACACATGTGAACCAATGCAGAGGTTTCAAGTCGAAAGGCAATGGCAATGGCAATGGCGCCAAAGGAAGTGGGCGACTTCAAGGCGAAGGGCAATGGCATTAATGCAAAGGGTTGGTCGGGTGGGACGAAATTCTCACAGGACCCGGGGCGTCGATCGGCGGCCAGGGGCGGTTGGAGTGGCAGCGTCGGGGCGACGCGAATCGCGCCTGTGCCGCTGACTCACGAACGCGGCGAATGCGGCGGCGGCGGCGGCGGCGGCTCGCACGTGAGCGACGCGCGCCGTGACTCGCTCCACGCTGCCGCCGTGCGCCGCCGTGACCGGTCAGCCGTCCGGTCGGTCGTCCGCCTCTCCGTCCGTCCGTCCGTCCGTCCGTCCGTCCGCCCGCCCGTCCGCCCGTCTTGCCCGTCCGTCTGCCCCTAACGAGCTTTCGAGTGCTTGTCCTTCGCCGCCCTTTACATATTCTGACATTTCGTAAGAGGCCATTCGAGGACGCTTCCTCGCGCTGTATGTCAACGAAAATGAAACTGCGCGCTCGGCGCTGCGAGAGGGAAAGCGGCGCTGCATGATTGGAAGGTAATGCTCGTGATATTACGGAAATGCCAATTGGACGTGGAACGCAAGCCAAGCGATGCCAAATGCCTCTCTGTGCGATCTCCGACCGCGTTCGGCCGTACTTGGGGAAGTTCAAAGAAAGACGAACGAAATGGCTACTGTTACCGCATATTTTTCTTTTATAATTTAGTTCCGACTTTCACAAAACTGCTCGTGTGCAAAGTCCTCTTCTGCAAAAAATATGTTTTATTCCACCGCAATTCACTCGCAAAGTTAAGATCTGCTTGAAAAATTTTCCATAGAAATATCATTAAGTAAAACGTACGTGGTGGGAAATCTACGAACAAGAAAATACGGAAAACAATGGCGTGCAATTTCAAGACTCGTTATTTCTAAATATTTGTCAGTTTTCAAAGACGAAAGTGCCAGGGAAAAATTTCATTTCCTTGAAGAATGATCGCGCGTCGTACAACTATTAATGACAAACGTGTTGCTTTCAGCACATGAAAAAGAGTTCACAGAAAAGGGAAATTACAATTTGCCGTTGCTAATATTTCAAACAGAGCAATCTCAAGAACTCTGATAAAATCACTAGATTCTCATTCTTTTTTAACTCGTACTATCAGAATTATGTATTGGATACTCCCTTTACAAAATGCGTACTCATGTCGCCAAGGTCGATCATGACATTACACCAATGTTACCTACCCTCGTCGCAAAACATGATCCCATCAATCTGACACACAACTGGGTTATATGATCGTATCAAATTAATCCTGGTAATCCGGAAGAGAGTGCAACTGGTGCTTTATCATAAAGAGTCGGTTCCTGTTTTTGCACAGAACGCCTCCACCGACAAGAAATCAATCCGCTCACGCTCGATGGCGCGACGCGACGCGACGCGACGCGCTCTTAATGTCCGGGTGGAAAGAGCCAGTGCACTCGGCTCATTAGTTAAAATCGGCGCCGCCGCCGCCGCCGCCGCCTGCGGTCGCGTGTCCCCGCGCCATCGGTCCGTCGAGCGCGCCGCCGCCGCCGCCGCCGCCGCCGCCGCCGCCGCGTGCCACACAGGGGAGTCCCGATAGGCGCGCGCGAACGAGCACGGACGCGTTCGCACGAAACGCACGCGGGCGGGCGACAGGCCGGGGGGCGGGGCGCGGTAGCCGCGGGCGTGTGTAAGCGCGCCCACGCGTGCCGCTGGCGTTTCACCTCTGCGAAGGCCGATGCGAAAGCGCGATAGCACGCGGGTCGCTTCCGCGCTGACCTAGGAGCTGCCGCACGAGCCCCGGTCGCTCTTCCGTCCGCTCGACCGTCCCCCTGCCCCCTTCTCCTCACGCGTGGGGGTGAAGTCAGCTCTTGGCAGGTTGTCTAGGGGTTCGCCCGTTCTTCCTGCCTCTATTTCCGCTAAGGGCCGCTTCACACGGCGCGGCCGCAGCGCGCTTCCTTCAAGGAGCAGAGCTCTTCAGACGACGCCACCGCCGCAGCCACCGCCGCCGCCACTGCGCTTGGAAGAGGGAGGATTACGACGTCCGCTGCGTCGGTGACGCGACGAGGTGCAAAAACTCTTGATAAAACTTGAAAATACAACTATCCCCACCGATTTTTTTCTTCTATCAAGTTTAATGAAATATTCTTAAGGCTTATATAAATTATCACACAGTATATAAAATCTTTGCCGATACATAATTTGTGAGCGGAACGCTCCTTATTTCCAATAATGCACATTGGATATTGCCGCCACACGCTCCTAAGAATTTTTTCGTAAAACATGAATATACATGACACGCAGCCAAATTTTCCTTTCACTCTCTATAAATTTGTATTTGTTGCATTGGGTTGTATAACTTTTACGTAAGTTATATTTTATATCTCATTGCTAGGAAACAGAATTTACTGTAGTAAAAAAGTAAAATCTATATCTATACATGTAGTTTTTTTTTTTTTCAAAATATGTAAGGGAAAATAGAAAACAATAATAAAAATTCATTATAGTGTTTGAAATTAGTATACACAAGCATTATCTGAATTTTTTTTTCTCTGTAGAATTTTTTTCTTGAAAGTCTCGCACAAACGTCGAAATTACTGCTTCCCAAGAATTATTTTTTTCCAGTTTGTTGGAATATTCGGCACATTCGGTATTCCAAATCGATGGATGTTTCTCAATCAACGATATAAAATCTTCAGTGTTGATTTCCATTGTGCTGAAGATGTGCACTGACAAAAGTTGACCACCAACGATGAGGCAATTTACACGACTGGAGGCGCGATCGGCGTGGAAGAGGGAGGGTGAGTTTGGCGCGTGGGTGACGACGAACAAAGGACGAAGCAGGTATAGGGCCCCTTCCCAGGCCCATAAACAGCACCCCTGCGTTGCGGCCGCAGCGCAGTGTGAACGCGCCCATTTAAAGCTGTGTTCTGCTAGCGGTGGCGCGCGGCCCCTCGTGCGCTTCTGGTGGCCGGAGTTCGGCGTCTGCTGCCGCAGCAGCCGCCACCCGCTGCACGTGGGAAGGCGTCCATTCAAACCAATGCTCTGCTACACGGCCCGCTGCTGCGTGGCGCGCCACGCGCTGCACGTGTGAAGGGGCCCTAAGGCTCTCTCTCATCATTCATGGGTCGACACAATCGCGTACCTATCAAAATCTTTTACTCAATTTCAGGTATAGTCATAAGGCTTGCGTAGTAGTATCATTGTAAACAATATATGTTGGGGTGACCTGTGTTATAGCGATTCATTTGAGGTAGAAAAAGCGGATTAATGGCCGATTTTCTCGGGGTTTTCCCTAATCTTTGCCTCTCACTCCAACATTTCTCTATAATAATTCGTCTCTCCATTATAACTGTCGTCTTCTCGTTAGATAATTATTCATGGTTTTCAATTATCTTAATAGCTGTACAGCCCAATAAATGAATGAATCTGCTGTACGCTGTCTCTTAGCTTTTGGAGGGCAGAGCTCTTAAAGTTATCTGAACTTCCGCTTGTAAGATCTTGGTTTTTCTTACGTAACTAATGATGCAACGATGCTGTTCTATTCAGGAAAAAAATTAATTAGAAATAAACGCCATATTACATACTCATTATCTAAATACGTCTGTGTACTCAGGAGAACTGAGTAATTAGTTTAACATTATGAAGATATTCAGAAAACAATATTAATGCAGTTAGTGAGTTCTGTATTGCCTGTGAGACAGAATTTGTGTACGCAATAGCGGTTCATTTTTTCCCCAACACCTAAGATTAAAACGCAATATATTTCGATTCCTTTAGAATTAAGTTACAGCCAATATTGTTTTAGTCCAATTAAAAATGCATTAAGTCCTCGATTCTCGTATTAGGGTTCTGTTCGCCCTTCTATTGACAATAGCAATGCAGCGTTTATTCCCAGGAAGCTCCCTTTTATCGCTTTCTTTTATTCATAGGTTCACGACTCTCTTAAAAGCATTTTTGGGGAGGAAAATGTTACAATGTCCGATCGTTTGTTCTCTGGAATCATTCACCGTGCACCTGCCTGTTTCCTTGCTCGCCCGCTTTTCCTTCCCCCCCCCCTCTCCACCCTGCCTCCGTCCGCTCTTCTCGTGGCATGGTTGCTTGCCCGACAACGCCTGCTGGCCTGTCCGACAGTCTGAGCGAGTGCTCATCCATCCGCGTGTTCATGCGATACACGCAAGGCGCACCTCGTTGGGTGACGCAGGGCTATCGCTTACGGAAAGGAGAGAGAGCGAGCGAGCGAGCGAGCGAGCGAGAGAGAGAGAGAGAGAGAGGGGGGGGAAGGGAGGGTGCGTGTGCACGTCCACGACAGGCAGGCTGAAGTATTAGCAAACACACGCCAAACAGAGAAAACGCTGCGAACGCCGGACGTGTCATCGACTCGCAGATCTGAGCCGTCACGAAAGCATTTCACCGGCCGGCCTTGTCCTTCCTTGTCGAGGATGCAACGAGGTCAGTAGAGCATCTGGCGGACGTACTTATTGTACGATAGTTCTTATTCTTTGCGTATAAATATGTAATGTGTGCCAATTTGGAACTGTCCAGAAGACCACTGAAATTTCTCTCTATTTTTTATACGCACCTACTTATCGGCCTGCATTATTATGAGTCGAATTTAATTCAAAATAATACAAAAGTGTCAAATTACAAGTGCATATCGACGTTTTCGAACTCTGAGTAAAAGGAAAAAAAAGTTAAAAATTTGGGTGTATTTGTTACATTAAAATGTTGAAGTATTGAGAATATTGCTTCTATTAAATTAGACCAATCACGAAAATTGTGAGAATCACTTCATTTGTTTCTCTAATTAACATGAAATAAATATTATCAACACTCGCAGAACAAATCCAGTAAATAGATAAATTTTCATCGAGTCGGTGGTTTCCGGGACTTCTCATATGCATGGTAAATGACCCAAGCCATCATGCGAAGCATGGCTACGTACCGATTGTTGTCTGCTCCTTGAAATTCATGAATTATCCCTTTCAACTCTGTGAAGCGGACATTTGATATCGACCTGGAAACTTGCCACTGCATATGAGTAATTGTTCTAACGATTTTGATCTTACAGTTTCGTTCTCGAGTGTTGTCCACCACAACAGCATTTGGATTTTCCTCGTGGAAGTTTGATTTGCCGTTCAATAGCAAGACCATCTAGATACTTACGGAGAACGCATCGTGTTTAATGATACTCAAAAATACTTAGCAGTGACAATATTCCTGACTAATCACTGTTACAATTTTTTCCATCCACACTGTTTATGGTGGAATTCCGGGTCATTCGTGCCATCACGATTACTTCTCTGCCGCTGTGTTCCCGGAAAATAAAAATAAAGTGAAAATCCAATGGACTGCTGACGTCGGCTCCTCAGTTCACTCGTATTCTACATTTATCTCGACAACAATCTTTGAAAATGGTAACCTAGCTTGTCGTGTTTTCACACAAAAACAATACCAATCATGCCAGTAAACATGCAATCATGTTCTGTACATTCGGAGACTGTTTTGGGTTAATGGCTGTAGATAGAGCTTTAAATCGGACGGAATAAAATGGGAGGTTTGTCCTTATTTATAAAGAATCATGGAAGGTTTCAAATCCTCTAGAAATTTAAATATTTTGGGTTGCAGGCAGTTAAAATATTATTTACGAAGTTTTAGGGAAGGTCAAGGAAATGCCAACTCACTTTTTCGCTAGAGTAGCCTGAGAATACTGAAAGCAAAAACTGAATAATTAACAATTACCCACACAGACAAGAAACCCTTCGTTGCGATGGATCATAAATCATTCCGTTCTACTGGGAAGTGATCAATGAGTGTGTACTTGTCAACAGTACTGAAGCGATGCTAGACTCAGTGCATCAAACACACACTTTCGCCGTTGACAGCGATACCTCGCCAACAGCAGAATTTTGATCCGACAAGTCAGCTTAATGTCTCGAGAGACAGGTGAGTTTTGACTGTTAGAGCTGCCTGACGTCAGGGAAGCGACGACTGCCCTGCCGGGTTCGCGGTCGGTTGGAAGCCCGGAGCAAGTGTTCTAGGGGAATGGGGAATGGGGAATTGGAGATGGGGGATGGGGTTGGGGGATCGGGATGGATGGGGATGGGGGATGGGGTTGGGGGATCGGGATGGATGGGGATGGGGATGGGGATGGGGATAGTGGCGGCGGGGGCGTGCTTAGAAGCCTGGGGCATCGGTCGGCGCAGCGCCTGCCGCCGGGCTCGTTCATAACGCGAACCGACGTTTTGTCGAAACGATCACCGTCGCCGGGCTTGCCGTCACGAGAGTTCGCATGTCGCGGGTTACGTCACTGCCGCCGCCGCCGCCGCCGCCTCCAGCGCGTTCGTTTGTTTACCAAATCCCCGCTCGCGCGCGTGCGCAGCTTCTGCCGGTGCGGTGCCAGCGCCTACCGGTGTCCGTTGCCCCGGGCGCTTAGCAGCGCGTGGGATGTGATTTTAAGCGAGCATAGTATTCGGAATGCAGGTTTCAGAACCATTTTTATTCGTGATTTACTCCATTACAGCTCAGAACTGTGGGGAAATTGAAGAGAATTAAGTTTCGAGAATAACATCAATTTTCTAATTTATGTTGTGAAATAGTATGTTCTTCGAATTAAATGTCAATCTTTCCTGTCATTTTTAAGTTTTCATTTTCTCCTCTCCTCTTTAACACTTTATTAGTAAATATTTTCCTCTTACTGTGTGTTTTGCGGAAGCATTAAAATTTATTAATATGGTTTAATTAAGCTTGCTTTATCAAAAAATGTGTGTTTGAATTCCGGAAAATTGTTTTTTCCCTCACTCTCTGTGCATGCACGCCATCATCTAAAGGCATTAATGAAAGACTGACATATCGTGAGTGTTAACTGCTGTCAAGTAATATGGTGATTGTCATGTTCTTGCTAAATGTTTCGATGATTGCATGCATAGACAAACTCACGCAAAAAGAGGTCGCAACGCTGACGAAATGACAAGGGACCGTGAGAGGCTTCAATTAGTTGCTATCACAGCCCCTTCGTCAACAATTAGGGTTGAATCACGAATGGCTACCAACTGCCTTTGGCTCCCGCACAAGATTATAAGCCCCTCACCCGCCAGACGACACCTCGTTTCGTACATGCGAAACGAACCCAGACACCTCCGCGCACACAACCCCGGCTCGAGATTGTAGAGATAAGGCCGCTGCCGTTTACAGTTCTTTGCCGTGTTGAAAGATACGGGCGGGATTTGATGCAGTCGAGAGTTAAGGATAAACGCCGTTGTATTAAGGGGAGGAAGGTTGGGAAAATGGATTGCTGACCGAGGGGCAATTACTGTTGTAAGTTGAAAGAACTCCGGGCGATTAGGGGTTTACTTCATAGAAAATGTGTCTCGATAGTCACAATGAAAGCGTGATTACAACTAAGTAAAGTCTTAATTATAGGCCAGTAAATTTTCTGTGCGCGCGGGAAAAGAAGGCGTAATAATGTTATTAATTGCATTATAAAAGTTTTCGTTTTGTTTCTTGAAGGAAGAACATTAGTCGGCATTTCTAGAAGTGGTTTGTTTCCAGTATACCGTAATATACTCGTAATTGAGCCTCTACTGTATGGACAAAGGCAATTATATGCATAAAAAGAACCGCATTAAAAAAATAGACAGATTGGAAGAATGACAATCAAGTAGCCCCAAATTCTTCCAGTTTGATTTGATGTAATTCATGAACATGTGTTAGATTTTTCTTTCACCTTTCATGTACCAAGTTAGCTTCAAAAATGCTAAATACTTGAATTTCTTTTTGTAATTTCAGCTGCATTTATTCGAGCAATTATTGAAATTTTTCATTGCATTTGTAGTAATATTTTAATCGGCTCTTGTGATAATGTTCCTCTTGTCAAAGTACTTCAATATTAAATACGCTACCGAGAAGAGAGGCGGAGTCTCGAACGACGACTATCTAACAGCTAGCACAAATCGAAATCAGCGAGCGTAACGCGAAAAATCCCATCGGACCTATTAGCGAGCTTTGACCATTACTGCTTCCTGCCAAATGGAAGTGGAAGTACGTACGTTCCAGTTCATAATTCACAAACTGGAATCGCGTTTTAATGTGTAAATGTAATAACTTTAATTTGTAATGCGCCAAATGGAATATAAATCGCCTCTCAGTGCGGGCGCGTTGTGATGAGGCAGAATCCTATCTCGCGTGGGGAGGTACTATGTGAGAGGGCGGGGAGGATGGAGGCCTGTGGAGGGGAGGGGATCCTACGCACAGCTCGCGGAGAGAGTGAGAGAGGGAGGGAGGGGAGCGGCGCGCGCGTCACGCTTCGGGCACTCCCGCGAATATTTGGACGAGTGAACAAAAGGGCCGCGGCGCTCTCCCTTTGAGGGACGCCGCCGCCACTCCCTCGTCACCCTCGCAGCCGCCCTGGTTCTAGCAACAGCAGCAGCCGCCGCCGCCGGCGGCGGCGTCCACTTGTTAGTTCCGCCTGACGACGGTGGCGCCGCCAGGGGGCGGTGGTGAAACCTAGAGGCGGAGGGCGCATCGCACTGCTCCGGCCGGTGCGGCCTCTATCAAGTGCGCGGAGAGCGACGCGGAGGGAGAGAGAGAACGAGGTGGGGGAGACCGGTAGGGGAGGTTTAGACAAACCGCACGAAGGGGCAGCTAATCCGAGTCTCTTGTTTACTCGCTGCTGAGGGGACACCGGGACAAGGGGACGAGCAGCCGGTGGCGGCGCCAGCGGCGGAGTTGCCGGCGAGAGGGCGGGGGCGAAGGGGCGACGGCCCGGCGGGGTCGAGAAGCAGGAGGCGGCGGAGTTTGCGCCTCTTCGCCAACTGTAACAAGTTGAGCTTCTTCTCCCTCCGCCAGGATATTCTGCCTTGCTTTTCTACGCCGTTTGTATGCCTTCCCTGCCTACGCTCTAAAGTTTTCATCCTGTTTGTCCACTTCGTCTTGCTTTCAACCCCTATACCGTGACCACGATCCCCAAAACTTCCTTTTTTTGGTACTGATCGTCGTGCCTCGCTTCTCTTTATTCCTCGCTCCATCCCACGCGTGTGCTGCTGCCGGTTACCGCCACGCGCCACGCCACACGCTGGACTCGCAGCGCTGTCCAAAAACCCTCGAATTTCCCGACCTCATTTGCCCGGACCTGACCCCGATCCGCCCTTTTGCCCCAAAGGACGCCGAGCCCTAGAGGGCTGCGTCGGGTTGCATCGCCCTGTGCCGTGGGATCGCAGCCGTAAAAGCCGACGCTGGCGCTTCGCGGGTGTGGTGGATTTTGAAAACGCGCTAAAAGCGCATTCGTCCCAATTCCCTCGTAATTTATCTGTATATCTCTCACGAAGAAATATTCAAGAAAACTCACGAACACTTCCTTCATCTCGTTCTTACGCGAAATAATATTGAAAATTAAGATAAAATAATTACAAGAAATTAGAAAAAAATGCCTGAAATTAAATTATCTACTTCATTTAAATTACGAGCCACATTTGATAACTGAAAAGCGACATTAAAGTATTTGACGTCCACCAAAATTCAACCTACATTTCTATCTCATTTGTTTCTAAAATCCGTTGCCCAGTGTTTAAACGTAGCTCGATAATGAGGCACAGCAAGTCATTTTACCCACAGTCGGTTATTTTCTAATTATTTTCGGGCGAACATTTTCATCTACGCTCCGGTGCCTGTTATTGTGTGCTGCCAACATGCAAGTACAGGGCAGGCTCCATGATACGCTCATAGCCGAAGCGGACAATTACGATGAATAAATTATCCCAGCGAGCATTGATTGAAAAATGCGGTGAAATCGCGCGCATCGCGATCAATTAACTAATGGGTCCGCATGCAAATTTCTTGGATAATCGAGTTATCCGCCGCGGAGTCCTGGGTTTGGGCCCGGGCGCGCGACGCGACCCCGGCTTCAATAAAACAAACCGGGCGCTCGTTCTCGCGCGTGCTGGCGCGGGAGGAAGGACACCTAATCCTGAGATCCAGGGCATGGGACAGATTTACATAGCAAACAGCACAAATCCGTTTATATCGGCGTAATGAGTAATTAACTCATAATCCTCGAGTATCGGAGCGCTTGTAATTAAAATAAACAAGGAACAAAATTCCCCGTAGGGAACCACGGTGCCCGCAGCACGCACGTAGGCGTGCACGCATAGGCCTGCCGACACGCGGCGCACGCACGCATGGGGCTCGTTAAGCGACGGCGTGGCGGCGCCCGCCTCCTCACTGTAAGCTGTTTGGATATGAAGCTTAGGGTCCTCCTCAGGAGAAACTTTGGAAGCGTCGCATGATTGCCGGATGGATTGGTAGCTGGAGAACGAGTGATTTAAACGTCTTTGGGTGTTTTATGAAGTTTTGCGAAACGACAACAGTTGCGTTTTTCTGTCGTGATTTCGTTGATCTCATTCAGGTTTCGTGCATTAAGTTTCGTACTTTACAGAACAGGCAAACGTACTCTTTTCAATTAATCTCTCTAATCACTGTATGAACAAATAGATTGGACAAAACAAAATTAAAGTAATAAGAGTCAGATCACTTACTTTTGCATTAATGCTTTTTTTTGTGATTAAATATTTTTTAATATCTACTCTATTATATATTTCTAGTAAGAAACATCAAAATTTCACAAAAGGATAAATTTAATTATGCTACTTCATAAACGAAGAGTTATATCTGATGTTCGGTACGTCTGTGTTTGTGAAGAAGCGGATTGCAAGCAAACTTATTGGAATATCTTAGTCAAGAAAGTTGTTCGAGTGAAGAAGTAGAATGAAAACTTGAATCTCTTTATTGTTTTCCTCGCGAGGTTGAGAGAGAAGTTTTTTGTAGGAATTATTGGACGCCGAGAAAAGAACAAAAGACTTCTATGAAACATCGGAAGCGCAGTCATGGATCATTTAGTTAGGTCAAGAGTTTTCTGAGTCTGGGAATCTCGGTTCGATTAAGTAAACCTTCGGTTTTCGTGTTGTTTGGCCCAGCCTGTAGCAGCTGAAATATGGCGACATTGATATTTATCCTTTGAAGGCTCCTTCAGTGCGAGAGAACGATTTACTTCATTAGCTGGTACTTGCCAAAAGCAGCCTTTATCCCACAAATTATATTGGAATATAAAGAGAAATTTTCTATGCTGGGAATTCAAGTAAGACTTAAAACACAAAGGACTGAATATGCATAGCAGTCCACCGATTTTAGTGAAGACCCGGATAACTTGAAGGTATTCTCCTCTCTCTCATTCAGAATTCCAGCACTGTACCTCCAGACCCTTGCCCTTAACGAGATTGTTACAGGCTGCTAACGGAGATAGTCCCTGCTTAAGCTCCTCTTGGAAACTTCTGATATGGTGACGAGGTTTCAAGACACACGGTGTAGCACGAGATCCCATTCCGAATAGGTAAGGAGGTAATTATCTTCTGAAAGTGATATTGACGACGATAACAATGATAATGATGGTAACGATAAAATAACTGCTCTCCAGTTCTTAGAGCCCATCTACGGCCACGGAATTACAACAATATGAAGAAACTGTCCCCGAGGGTTATGATACAAAAGAATAATAGACTTTGAACTTTCAGTTTGAAACTACACATCGACGTTTAACATTCCTGTGCAATTAAAAAAGAAAGTCGCAAAGTGAATATAATAAAAGAAAATACATCCATACAAAATTTCGAATAAAATATGTATCCGACATAATCTGATTTTCTTTTATGAAATTATAGAACTCAGGATTCTACCCCCAATGCAGTTTTCAACTTTATTTTGAAAACACATTGCACATATTTTTTCGTTAATTTTTGCTCCCAAAACAACTACTTCAATTCCAACGTTAATATCACCACTCTGCATATTCAAAATCCGGCCGATGTTATTTACGACTAGCACAGCCCACGCCCATGTTCACTTGTCTGGGGCGGCAACAATTGGGTCGCGAGCGCCCGTGTCGAGTGACTGTACTAGCGCCGGCCACATCCCACGCACTCACGCTGTTTTGCTGCTGTTTGGCGGCAGTTTTGCGTTACGCACGATCGCTGCCCGCCCGTTCGCCGGCACGCACAATTACGCACGACGCGCGCGTCCGCCGCTCGCTGAGGCCGGCGTGCGTGGGCGCGCGTGCGTGCGTAGCTCGGAGGGGTGGGGGAGGGGAGGATACGAGCGGGCGTGGATTGATTGAGGGACGTATTTTATGCCAATTACATTATAATGCGCCCGCACTGTATTGTGCTCGATGCGAGTGGCGAATTAGCATAGATGCGTGCGAGGCAGGGCGCTGCAATGGGTCTGAGGCGGGCGAAGCCGCAGATGATTCGCTTTCGGGCTTCGCTATGGGCCTAATTTACGCGCGCGCCAGGAGGGGAGGCGCTTAGAGATTCCACAATGGGACTCTGCTAATGGATTCGACGTCCTCTCAGGATCGATTCCGGCTTGCCTATCTTTGCCGTTTCTCGGTAGTGCGAAAATTTGGAGAATAGTGAAAGTACGTGGATAGATTAATTAATTGATGGATAGTAATTCCAGGCTATTCAACTACTTAGGCCATTAGTCCTGTAAGTATTTTTTAATCGCGGGAGGTGGCGGTGTTCTTTGCCAGTTGGTCCGGTGCCGACCTACCGGTAGACTTGCGGGTTTTCCCATCCCTGTATCTCCCCCAGCGGGGCACCGCCCCAGCGCACAAGCTCCCGACTGCTGCGACGTGTATGGCAATGTAGTGCGTGTGAGTGTGTTTGCGAGTAAGGGTGGGGATTCGAAAAGGAAAGAAGCCGGCCGCTACAATTCTTCTCTTGACAGTGGCTGAATTAGAACCTGTTATCTAGCGAGTCTCGAAAATTCTTCTACCACCGGACCTGGAACCCTAAGACCTCCCGGTCAGAGGCACTGCAATGACATCAATTGAACCCTGGGCCACATACGCCTGTCTAACTACGTGAAGTCAAAGGCTGCAGGTTTGAGTGCCGTGGATGTTTTCACTAAGTGCATGTGGAATGGCCAGCAGTGCGCGCGTGCAACATTAATAACGTATTTCCAAAAATCTGGGATGTTTCAGAAATCAAAATCGCGTTGATATTATGGTCGTGTTTTTGTGTCGTTATTTCACGTAACGAGAGTATTCTCATTCATCATAACTTATATTCATACTCATTTACGTTCATCATTCATTCAATAAAGTACTGTATCCATGTCCATCCATATTAATTAACTTGTTTCCGACATTTTAATCATGTTGGTTTCATTTGGAGTTTCAAATTGCAACAGTTATTTACTCACGTACAGTGAAAATAATTCATTCTGGATTCCGATCACACGCACCTGAAACAAAAGAATATCATAAATAGTACAATCAAATATCATTTTCCAAAAACATTTTTACCAAAAGAGCACAGCAGCAACATTTTTTGTGAAACAAAACTGAAAATAGTTTTATAAGAAAATAAGACATAATGACATTCTTTAAGTATTACGACCGCACAATTCAAAAGTTGGCTCTGCAAAGAATGATAAATAAGCTAGCGAAAGAACTGACGCAATCTCCCGATCTTATCATTATTTTATTCGAAAAATATTGTTCTCTCATCCGTCGCGTCCTTGACTGTCTATTCCGTGGATTTACGAGCGCGGCGTGAGATGGAGGCAAGATTAAGCCGCGAGCGTCGCGTCCCATATTTACTCTGTGCCGCCTGCGGCTCGTCGTGCGGGGGCGCACCTGCCTGTCTGCGTGGGTGGAGGCGGGAGAGGCGAGTGGGGGGTGGGGTGGGGCGGGTTCGGCGTCGCCGGGACGCAGCTGTCGGCGAAGCGCCCTGGTGGCCCGGCCGGGAGTCAAACGCGGGCGCTCCGCCCGGCTACGCCGTATTTATGACGCAGGGGCGAGCGCCGCGCCGGAAGACGGATGGGTCTTTGCGCGCCCATGATGAACAGCCGGCGCCCGCCGTCCCCAGCCCCGGAGCCCCGGACGCGGCCTCCGCGCCGGTCCGGCCTACGCCCGGTGCGCCCGGCCAGCCCCGCCCACTCAGCGTGGCCTCCCGGCCAGCTCGCCGTATCCACTCTCCTCCACTTTCCTCGCCGGTGCTGCAGCCAGGGGAAAACTCGCAAAGATGACGACTATCTACCAGAATCAGTCATACACATTGGTATATTATATTAGGTGAAATCTGGGTAGAAGCATTGACACATTATCATCACAAGGTGATGAAATGAGTATAGGATAATTTATTGATGATATGTTTTTAGATTATGAAATTAAAATTCGATTACTCAACAACTGCTGCTGCTAATAACCATAAACTAGTTGCACATTAGAAACGGAATTATTTTGTATTGCAGCCCTCATCTGTTGACATGCCTGCTCTTTGCTCAAGTTAATACGTGGACTCATTCTCATCTCACAAATCTGCTTATCTGCTGACTCTCTATCAGCTTCTTTGAGTCGCCCTTCCACCCATTTCTCGTGAATTCTCTCCCATTTTTTCTTAATTTTCAAGTTACTCGTGTTAAAACTGATACTGGTTTGGCGTTTCTGCCACTTGTCCTACTATTTCCCACCATATTGGTTACATGCCTTGATTCGCTAACATTTCCCATATCGATAAGATGTATTTAAGTAATTTCGGGTGTAAACATCTATGTTTTTAGGTGCTGTGCCTCTCCTTAGATTCTTATTACACTTTCAAATTGACTGCTTTGATCCGTTAACCCTAATCATAGTCGCATTCTAGGCTACGATTCATCCACCCACTAAACCATCCTCTCTAAACCACTTTTGTCCGCTCAGCGAATGCTCCGTTCTCCTTTCGTTTCCCTCTCGTAGGTTTGCTGGTCCGTATCATCTCTCTCCACTGTCCGTCCGAATTTTCTTTTTCTGTCCTTAAGTTTTTTTTCTTAGCCGGCGTAAGGCTTTCTTCCTACCACAAATCAAAAACGCTTTGTATCAACCCTACGGAGCTTAGTCGAGCGGGCTCGTCCATCTGCCCACGCGCCCACCTGGGCTCCATCTGTTGCTTCGCCCGCCCATATCGCTCGCTGGCCTGCTGACCCTCGCCGTCGACCACCCGCCCCACGCCAGCTCTCTCGCCCACTCGTTTGCTCGTCCCCCCTCTCTCTCTCCCTTTTTCTTGCACGTTCGCCCACTCGTGCCGCCCAGTATCACACCTGACTCCGTGTCGTTTTTTAAAAGTGATACTTCCGATTAAGAAGCCCTTTGTATATTAAGAAAATTATGGACTAAGAAACTTGGTTGAAAGGCGTGAAATACTATTCATTTATCGAAGGTATATCGTGCGACTGCAATGAAAAAAATATTTCGTCATCAGAATTCTCTTTCCTTTCGTACTTTAAAATGTATCTTTGAACTCCACAGAAAAAAAAATCTCAAAAATATTAAGGGACTAGACATGAAAAATGTTTTCCATGAGTGGTTTTTTATATATTCTTGCACGATTTTAAAACTAAGTTAATATAACATTTCCTAATTTAGTTAAATACTAATTGAAAATGTTCGTTTATTATGAACTTAATGGATATATGATTATATTCTTATTAGTGCACAACATTTCTGCGTTATTTTTTTCTTCTCTTAAGTCTAGGGCAAATTTTCACGAACCAACCACACGTTTGCATGTCAACTAGAGACTGCGGCCGGATTCCTCCTCGTCCAACGCGAACCAACAAACGCGCACGTCCTTTCTTCCCAATTATCTTTCCCTAGGCGCTCCACTTTTTTCGCCTCTCGTACGTTCGTCGCACCACCCAACGTCACCCGAGGCCCGTCCGTCCGCTCACTCACTCTCGCGTAAGAGCGAGCGAGCCGAGCCGGTGCGGTCGCCTGCCATGCGAAGGGAGACGACGGACGAGGCTTCGAGGAGATGTACATCAACTCGCCGCAACTTGCTCGCAACTCATGAATTTAACACGCTGCAACGACCGGCCGACGACCGACCGACGGGCCGACCGGCCGAGCGACTTGCGTAGGCGACGCGATGGGAGCAGCGGAGGAGGAAGGGGGTGGAGGGGTGGGGAGGAGAGGGGAGACATGCGAGCGTGCACGCGCGTGTCGCGCCGGGATGACTTCCCGCGGAATCTCATTAGACGGCTCCAGCGCATAATGAAGAGGCGTTTTCGCGGGACGTGTTTCCTGCGTGCGCGTGCGGGCACGGCGCCGGCGCCCCAGACGTGACCTCGGCGTGCCTGCTACTCTCGGGTGACAGACACCGGTCGCCTCCGAAATGTCTGGAGGGGGATTGCCTTCCTTAACACGTAACGCTCGAAAGGAGAGTGCGTTCTCGGCTGTGTTGTTTAATTTTGGATTGAAAGTGGAGTGAGGATTAAACAAGACGAAGACCTAATGAAAGGTTGTTGAAGACAAAACCTCGAAAAAGATTTTGTTCCGCCTCATTTGGAATAAAAACGTATTCCACATATTTAATTGCTCTCAGCCGTTTTTATTGTTGCTCATAAGGTTCGTAGAAGAGAATGATAGTACAAAACACGTAAATACTAGTATGCGGCCTTGGAATTTTGATAAATCTTTAATTTTGTAAACCCACCTAAAATATTTGTAGAAAGATCTCTTAACAAACTGAGAGCAGAAAGCCTTGCTCATAATACAATAGCAAGCAAGTTTGTGAGTAAAAAAAAATCATTAATTTTCATATTCTAGTAAAAGGATAGCGAGATAATGTCCGATAACAACACACACTCGTTCTTGCCTCCGGGTGCTACTCTACTGCTCGTCCGTCCCCTCATGACGCGTCCTTGCGCTCGTCTGGCTGCCTGGGGGGGGGGGGGGGAGTTTCGCTGCAACGCACGGGCGTCCTCTCGCAGAAGCGCATTAAACCCCACGCGCAAACGGCATGAAAAATTTAGGACGGCGGCGCGGTTGGGTAACTCGGACAAAGTGCTTCTTCAGTGCCAGCCGGCGGCGGCGGTGGCGGCGGAGGGCGACTCGCAGGAAAGTCAACACTCGAAAGGCGCGCTCTGGAGTCGTGGAACTTCACACTCGGAATCTAATAATAGCTATCTAAAATGAAAAGGGAGAAGACGACGACGACGACGACGTAGACTGCTCCAGCGGAAGGAGAACGAGGAACGGGAAGGTGGAGTGACAGATGGGGTGAGGATGGCGGCTAGGGACGGGGGCGTGGGCGAGGGACTACGACAGCATTGCTTATTATAACAGCAGGGTTTTAATTGTATTCTATTTTGAAAAAAAAACTTATTAGCATGATCTTTTGCCGCGTTAAAATTGTTATTGTCGCAATAATTATGAAATATATTTAAGATCTAATTACAGAAATCATTTTAAATAAGTCCTAAATCAGTTGGTAGGATTTATTACTTTCTCTGTTCTGTAATATTTGCATTCCACAGCATATCCAGGACACAACCATAGTGTACCTCTTTCCATAGTTTCCGTAAAAAAAAGTTCTTTTTTTACATCTGACAGGCACAGGCAAATACTTTGCCCGTAACGCACAACTCTGCGAGTTTTTATTCACTGAAGTAACGAAGACACAAAGAATAAAGAACGCGAAGAATGCAAAACAAACGGGAGCGAGGCGTAGAAAAGCGCGAGTGCAAAGACCGGGGAGCATCATTAGCGCGCGCTCACAGAAAATGCACAGAGAGGCCTTCGAGAAGCGCTAAGACAGGAGCGGAGGAGGAGGAGCATGCGGCGGCGGCCACGTGGTTCTCGCCCCTTTGCCGTTTCCGCCCTTCTGTTCTTCGCTCGTCTCTGCCTCCCGTTCGGGCAACGCGGCGCCGACGACACACGCGGCCTGCAGCGCGCAGAAACAGGGCTAATTACTTTATTGAAGCGGGCGCCTCCATGAACATATAGGACTTTAACGTGAAATAAGGAAATTGACTGTTAGATATTGTAGCTTGAGGGGGGGGGGAATGTTAGGTTGTTATTGAAATACTCTGAGAATGAAATGTTCGTATTATATGAAAGTTCCTTTTTGCGACCTGTACGTGCGCAGGAGGAATGAGAGAGCGAGGGAGTAGTTTACGAACTCCTTTTCCCGAAGTAGTATTTCAATTATTTTATGAAGAGTGGTGTAATTGGGGTACACATTTTATTGCAGGTAATGTTTACGGAAAGAGTTAATAAATAGCGAATACCTCTGAGACATCTAGCAAGTTTGAAAACATATCCGAGAGAATCGCTCTCATCTGAAAGGCTCGTTCACTACAAACACAAACCCAGCTAAATCGATAATAAAATCACACAGGGAAAAGTTTTTTAATGGTAACGCAATTTTTTTAAACTATCTCTTGGCGATGATTAAAAGTAAAGCACGATGTCATCATTAGCGCCAACAGAAAACGCAATTCGGCAGAAGCTCCGAGTAGCGGCGAACGCCCCCCAGCCCAGGCGTTTTCGCCTCTCGCCTCCTCCTTCCGCCCTCTCCCCACCTCCACCCCGCTTCCGGGCTCCTGCGACACGCACGCGCCCTCGTGGAGAAAGGGGGCTAATTACTTTATTGAAGGCAGTGGTGAAACGCCGCATCGCAGGCTGCGGCGATGGCAGCGGAAGGATCCGACACGCTGGCTGCGTCGCCCGGTGTCGTTGCCCGTCGCCTCCGACGGACCGGAACCGCCGTCATAAAGCCACGGCGCACGCGACGCCCGACGCCGTCGCCACCGCCGACGCGACGCGTCCTGCAGCTTTTTCTCTACCCTCTCCCGCCGCCGATGTCTCCACCGCAGTCACCGCCGCCGCCGCCGCCGCCACCGTCGAGTTATTTAGGCCTTGAAGCGCGTTAATAAATTTCTGGAGTAATTTTTCACGAGCTCCGCCCGCCAATAAAACAACCGTCCCGTTGCCGCCGCTATTGTCGGTGATGGCGGCGGCGGCGGCGGCGGCGGCGGTGGTGGTGGTGGTGGTTGTGTCTCGGCGACACAATGCCTGCTACAGCCACCGACGCTGGCGTCGCACACGTGCGGTCCCCCCCTCCCCCGCCCCCAAGAGAGCCAACGTTGCGACCGGCCGAACGGCTTGTTAGCGGACGCGAAAGAAACTGTGGCGTCTGCGGCGGTGCGGTACCTGTGACGGAGGTTACTTAGCCGCGGGTGGGGATGACGGCGGTGACATTGACTGAGAGTGTTAAGAAGCGGGGGCACGTGCTATGCTGAGAATGGAGGAAAGGTGACAACGCAAGAAATGGCTTTGGGGGAATGAAAATATTTTTATATCGCCAAATGAAGTGTACCGATCATTATTTCCGAGATAAGGTTGAGTAAACAGTTCGTTTCCAGTGATGATTGTGAGGAGGCTGAAATTACTGTGTAAAGAACTGGGAATAGTTGAGAGCTACATTTTACTGCTGGTGATATTGTTAATCCAAAAGACATCTTGACATTTTGATTTACTTTTAGAAAACGCGAAAAATTCATTTTTTTTTTTTATTCTTCCGTATCCCACTAAATAATCTCAATTGTGTGCAGCGGAATGTACTTGATCTTTCTGCCACGCATACTGTGCCAGTTAATTTTTATCCTTGACTTCTAATTAGCAATTTCCTTTTACAATTTGTTAAACATTTCCACCCAACGAACAATCAACTATTACGGCAATGGCCGAGAGCGGATGTTGAGTCGGCGGAGGCCGCCGCAAAGGGAGGGCATCGGCATCTGCGGAGGCCGCGGCGGCGGCGTCGCAGACAGAGAACGGCTGTAACGCCCGGGGCACTGCAGTCGCCGAAGAAATAAAGCGAGCGGTACCGCCGCGTTTTTCCGCCGATCGCCGCCCTATTAAACGCGTGTTACGCGCCGCGCCGGCGGCGACGGGGGCAGCGGGGGCGGTGGGAAGGGATTGCCGCCCCGCGGCCGCAGTCCGCCGCAAAAACCGCTCGGTGCTCTCTCGGCTTGTCATCGTCCGTCGGAGCCACTCGGGCGTTTTTCGTCCCCCAAGCAACCCTCCCCAAGTTCCTCCACGGGTTGGGTGTTGGGAGGTTCATGGTTTCCTCGTAGACCGCGCTTCTGGGGAGTTATCTTGAGGAAGGTGAAGGCGGGAGATACCGCAGCAAGTCTTGGTAGAACGTGCGATGGCGTTAACAAAGTTCGCCGGTTGTCTTCAGTTGCTGTTAATATAGAGTACTCCTGGCGACTTTAGAGATCTGTCGAGTTCTATTTAATTTTAATTTGCACCGTTGAAGCTTACATTCGATGTAGATAATGTAAGCGAATGAAACTGCCAACATTACGACGGTAATTTTGAAATTGTTGTTTCCTCGTAAATGAGAAAACAGAAGCATTTAACACGACTCCACGTAATGATTAATATATGGCATCTTTTTTATGGTCAAATACAATGTATTCACATGGATTTCATGTTCCACTGGATATACCACTGGATAGCTTCAAATGATCATTGAAACGTTTCCCAGTTTCACACAAATACCCTCTCTTCTGAGTTTTGAAGCATATTTCAACCCTTTTATTACCAATTCCAAGTTCGAAATCTATTGCAATTATTTTCGGGAGTCCGTAGAAAAGACACATTTCTGTGATCTGAGAACGCGTATCCAAAACCATTCGTCCGGCAGTAATGGTTGTTGATGTAATTGGGACAATAATTTGTTTTGGAACAAGAACAAAAACAGCCCCGGAAATAGAACACCGCCGCGAAACCCTGGCTGTGCGGTGCGATGTGTGGACGTGTTCATCGTTTGCTCGTGACGCGCGCGCGCGGGTCCGCCCGCCCCGGGGCCAGAATGCTACCTCAGCCAGCGCTGACGGGGAAGTTACGGAATTTTGAGGAGGAAGCGTCCGAGAAGGAGAGCGGAAGAAAAGCCGACCGAGCGAGCGAGAGGAGAAACATTTGCGCAGCCCTCAATTGATTTCCAACTCCGAACTTTGCTCCACTTCGTGTTTCTTTTCTTCGTGCTTCGATCTCGGGTTTCGAGGTGCCTATAAATAATCTGTGTTGGAGCAGAGGTGAAGTATCATGCCAAAAGGGCTAGCAGGAATTCGTTCGGGTCAGGGGAGTGGCACTTTACATGGTTAACACGAACAAAATGTTAATTTTGAAGCTAATTCTCAGAAAAAGTTATCAGGCATATTTCTTCTGAATTACACTGAATTAAAAGTAATTAATTATTTTGTACTGGGAACAGCTCAACGTTTGTAAGAAACGTTCAAAGTTTATTACAAGGCAACAAGATTTCTAGTTGCTTTGTGACTCTAAATTTTACTGGAATATTTTGGTGCAACAGTACTAGAGTTCCTTAAATTATTCATTAAAGTACTTGTGTTTTAAATATTCCTATATCGTTTCTCGTTTGAAAAACTGAAATACTCTATCGACCCTAAGATAAAGCAATGCTCCTGCAGAGCGGCGTGAGAGAAACGAAAGGATGAGCGGGTTTCTTACAGCGACCTACCCCTCCCATCCCATCCCATCGTTCGCCCGGACCTACCCTTCCTTCGTCCGGCAGGCACTGCGGAAGCCTCTGCAGTCGAGGCGCGGCGCGACGCGGCGGGGCGCGACGCGGCGGGGCGCGGCGCGGCGCGGCGCGGCGGGGGCCCTGGAGACGCCAGGAGCTGCTGGGAGCCTCTGTGCGGCGCTGCACGGCACAGAGGCGAGCGCCCACGCGCGAATTCCATCCGCGCGCCCTCCGAATCGGGGAACCCATTCGATATCGATATATCGCGCGTCGAGGCGTGACCCGAGGGCGCCGACCGCCGCCGCCTCCACCGCCGCTGCCGTCGCCGCCCTTTGCCGGCGATAATATCTGCAGGCAGCGCGCCAAATTCCTGCGCTTTCGCCGCCCGCCCGCCCGCTAGCTCGCTGCCCGCTCGCCGCGCCGCGGAAAAGGGAAAAAGATTTCTCCTCGGGCGAAAAACAATCGGCCCGTAATTCCTAACGACCCCGTGTGCGCGCGCGAGAAAGCGAGCGCGCTTCATTGCGATGTCGGCACGCAGCCGGCCCAGACGGCGAGGAAGAGGGGCGGCGGCGGCAGCGGGATCGGGGGCGGCGGCGGCGGAGGGGGCGGCGGAGAGAGAAAGGCGGTAGCCCCGCAGCAGGTGGAAGGTGAACCTGCGGCGTCTGAGATGTAATAGTGGTCACGGTAGCGGCAGGAATAACGGCGTTGGTGGGTGGGAGGAGTGAAGTTAGCGATGAGGGAGAAATGAAGGAGGCGGTTGCGGCAGTAGCGAAAGGTCGTAGGTGTGGTAAGTGGACGGTGTGTTGCAGGGCGCGAAAGAAGCCGACGAAACGGTTCTCAAAAAAAGGAGGGACGTGTTCTGAATGAGGGGATGAGGAATTTTAGTGCATGTTCATATCGGAAGTCACCTTTCGTCTGGGTGGATTTAAGCACTAGCAGTACTGCTGAAATGGAGACGTTGAAAAGCTGACGTTGGAGAAAGTATTTTAAGATCACGTGAAACAGACTGATTTCAAATACGATAGATCTGTGTGGCGGAATATTATATTACAAAAGATTATTTTAGGATTGAGCTAGATATGCACTAAACGAGAAAAGTCACAAAATATGATTAATTTCCAGGCGTCAGTCTAAAGCCTGCAATGTTTACTGTAATCTCAGAAACAAAACTTCAATACCTCTCTTAACTCGTATTTTCCATACCAATTTACCTAGTACGAACAATCGCCTTAATCTGCTCATATATTCAAATGTGCCTAGAGAGATACCCGCTTTATAATGACCAAAAGAAAACTGCAGGAAGGGACGACACACGGAGAGGCTCCAGAGACGACACACGTAGAGGTCGCGCTGCGACGCGAAGAGCGGAGCGAAGCGGACCGCCCGCCCGGCCGGCAAGAAGTGCGCGCCTGCCCGCCCGCCCACCCATACTCCCTGAGAAATGAGCGCGGGATTAGGCCTAAGCGGCTTACGCGCGCGGCGCGCCGTAAGTCAAATATACGGGCGGCGCTGACAGACGCAGAGGCGCGTCGACGGACGACCCACTCTGCCCCGCCCCCGCCCTCGCGGCCCCGCCCCACTACCTGGTGGGGTGGCCTCGTACGTTGTCACCGACTCCGCACGACCGGAGGTTTTATCCCGTCCTTCCCTGCTGACTCCACGTCCCCGCCTTGCCACACGCCCGGAGATTTTATTCCCCCTCCCCGCTGTCCTCACGTCCCCGCCCTTTCCCCCGCCTTCATGCATGCCCACAGGCGTCCCCGGCGTCGTTCTTGGTTTTGCCGCGTTATTCTACTTGATTTCCGCCGTACCCCTGTAAAAGGTTTGCCACTCCCCCTTTTCCCACACACACGCTCAATCTTCCCCGTACCCACCGCCACCGACCCACACACATACGCACTCTGACCTCACAGCCTCATCATCCCCGCCACAGCAGACCCACCATGACCCCCCTCCTTCGTCTCGCACCACCTGGCGGGTCACGGGTGTCCTCGCCCGCCCCTCTTTCCCTCTGAGACCTCCCCGCCACCGCCGTCGTCGCCCTCTCCTCCGCCGCCGTCGCGCGTCGCTGAGCCCGATTTATGGCTGCATTATTCCTCGTGAAATATTCCGTAATAGCGGCGAGCGCTCCAGGAATGCCCGGAGATTAAAGTTTGATGCGCCCGTAAGCGGTTCGTGCCGCTCCCGCGACGCGCGAACAATGCCGAACACGCGCTCGCTGCGCGCTCTCGCGGCGCTCGCGGCCGCGGCGGGTTCTTGGGCGCTCTGTGCCGCCGCCGCCGCGACTCCGCGCCGGATTCGCCCTCGCGCACACCGCTTTCTTTTATTCATTGGCGTGGCGCACGGGAGCGGTCGTGAATGCTAAACTCTTCCCCAATAACCGCTGATAGTTTATCCGTTTCCAGCGGGTGGCGGAGCGCGGAGGTGCGCGAGTGATATCGAGGTGAAGCGTGAAAGGAAATTACGATTCGCGTTGTGGGGGTTGTTTTTGGATTTGAAATGGACGATTCAAGCGGATGGCACTGTATGCTTTGCGTGTTTCGTTCGTAAATTCGCGGGGATGCATTTCAAATAGATGCGGTTGTGTTGTGTCGGAAATCACGTTTCGTCAACCTCCGATACAGTTTATATCGAAAATGTGGTTCGAAATTTTTCTACAGAATATCTTCCCGGTTGAAATGTAACCAACCAAATCCCACGAAAGGAAACCTTAGCTTAATTTTATAGCATAACACATTGGTGTTTACATGGATTTGATAGGCTGATTCGCAAATCTGACAACTCTCAGGTTACGAATGAAAAGTTTACCCTTAATTAGGCGAGGGCTTGTTTCCGCGATCCTCATTTACGAAACCCATATGATCAATCTGCATCACATCAAGAAGCCGGCTAGGAAAACAAATAAAACTCAGTGGTGAAATCCGTTGACGGAATCGGGGGATGTAACCTACACTATGTTCGAAAGTCCGTAGCGGAAGTGCACGTACAGAACCATCCGAACTTTTCGGGGCGGCCGCGAGGTCGCGAGCGGGGGAGGTGGAGGGTGCCAAGGGGGGGAGGAAGGGTTGGGGGCCGATAGGGGGTCGTACAAAAGGCGGCGCCGCCTCCTCCTCGGAGAGCGTCGCCGGGGCGGGCGCGAGCGCGGGCGAGCTCTCCTCGGTCGCCCTAAACAAAGGAGGTCATAAATAATTTACGACCGCGGGGCCGCAGCGCGCGGACCCGCGGCAGTCCACCGCCCGCGCCGCTGCCGGCCACCGTCTTACGCCGCGAGCCTCGGCCGCTCGCCGCCACTCCGCGCCACCAGCGGCCCGGAAAGTATTGAGGGGGCGTTGAAACAATTCACGGACACAAATTGAGTTTTTTAATGTTAAAGTTTTAGTTTAATATACGTTGACTTTAATTTGTATATTTAGCTTACAAACATTTGGAAAATAGAACGTGTAATGAGACTTGCAAATCGTTCTGCTAGTGTTACTGTTTTTCCGGGCAATAGTTTGCATTTTAAGTCGGAGGAAATCTGTAAAATATTTTATGAAAAACCGTTCATTGTTTGAACGGTTTATATTGAAATACATACATTTTTAAGTCAATATAAGATCAATATAAGCCGTTCATTGTTTCAACGGTTTATATTGAAATATATTGAAATACATACATTGTTAAGAACATTTATAATGTGCATGTGTTATACTTGTCTCAGATTACACTGCTTCACAGTAATTAAATTGGCAAACAGGTAAGAGCGTTAGAATTAATTCGCCGTAACGAAATTTCTAGTTACACTTGTTTACGTTTCCCTTTCCTTGTGTTTTTTAATTTCACCCACATACATATGTAGTAAGGAGATTATTTTGTATTTAATTAACTTTAATGCTGAATAGTATCACTCTCTTAAACCTTTGATAAATTCCATATAAGTCACATACAGTTTTAACTGCTTTATTGCGAAAAATAAATAAAACCTGTATCACTCATTGGGATATTTTTAAAATCCTACATTTTTCCCTCTTCTCTCTTTTATATTATTAAAATTTCTCCATTCCTACATCTTTACGTTATTTATGTGTACAATTACGCAGAACATTCTAATCAGTTAACAGAAAAAAAAATAATAACATGACACGTTACTGTAGCGTATTCATAAAAACAAATCACGCCAGCTAATTTTCGCATTATCATGAATCTACCCCGCTGTACACCGATATTAAAACACAGCATGATCCTCTCCATTCACGCCTACCACGGCGACTCGCCAAGAAATATAACAAACACGGCCACACACATACACACAACCCGAACGCGTAATTATTGCCCGGTAGCGCTTATACCCCTTTTTGTAGTATTTTTCCAATTAAGCGCGATCCCGCATTATCCCGACAGTGGGCGAGAGGGAGAAAGACGTCGGACCGCCTCCTGGAGCACAGTGCTCTCCGTCGTAAATCTCGGAGCGCCGCCAACCGGGGCCTCATTAGGCCGCAGCCGGGGAAAAAAAAAAACCGGCCGCCCAACTCGGCCGCACGAGCCCGCACCGCGTGTTTACGGTGCCCGCTGCCGTGCGACAGTGGGTGGCACTGGGCGCTCGCGGCGCCGAAGTAAAGGGGGGGGGGAGCGAGGGGGCAACGGTAATTGAAAAATGGCAGTAGGGAGCTACTTGGCCGTTCGGGAGACACCGCTCCGTAGGCGCAGGTGCCAATGTTTCGGCCGCCTCTCTGCGACGTTCCTCGGGCCGAAATGCAAGCCGAGTAGGATTGAGTGAGTTTTGTAGAATGGATACGAGACTTTGTCTTCTTTCCATTCTACACAACTCCCTCAGTCAATTCTCTGGACTCATTACTGGTACTGGGGAGTTTTTACCTTACTCGACTACAATCTCGATTGTCTACGGATGCGTAGATGCTCGAATGTGATGCAAAACTCTGCGCATGTTCAAAAGATCGATAGTGCTGTTTATTGCTGGAACACTCTTTGACATGTAAAAACTCCCTAGTATCTGTGTAAACAAAAATAGTGTGTTTATAATATGTCTGGCCCACATATTTGTACCGTGAAAACCAAGTGGTTTTGATCTACACGCACGCTGTGGACAAAACACAACCACAAGATTACTAGAACGAAAGATCACTTTCTCCAGCAGCACCCGATCGTTACCCGTCGTCGTTGACAGTTCCAGTGGCTTCCGCGGGCGGGCGGGCGCGGATCGCTGGGAGCGGCTGGTGTAAATCACGAGGGATCGGGCCACTTTGCGAGGAAATTAACCCATCGCTGTCCGGGGCGTTTGGAAACGGCTGCCGGAGCGCGCCGCGCCTCGGAAGGCGGCCAGGTAGACAGGCGGGTGCCCAGGTAGGCCGTTCTGCTGCGGACTGCCCTCCGGCGTTTCCCTCCTCCCACCTCGCCCCGCCAGACCCCCCTCCCTCACCAAGCCGCGCCGCTGTGTTTTATGAGATGTAAAAATATTTGAAGATAACGCCCGGCGGCGCTCGGCTACTGTAATTTCGGAGGCGTCCTTGTGAAATTGCTGACTCAGATAATCGCCCGGTTAACGCTACTGGTTCACGTTCGGGGGGGGGGGGGGGGAGCGTGAATTCGTCAGCCGTTTTGGTTAATAGTTATGTTGAATTTCAGTTCCTTCAACCTGTGTTTTACAGGGTCTTTTTTAGGGAATCAAGTATTGTTTCTTTTACATATGTATACGATTCTATTCTCACTTAGTTAAAACGAAATTTTCCACCATTCCTGAATTCTAGATGTAATTCTAATTACCAGTGAAATTAGAATTACATCTTCTGGAAATTAGAATTACATATTCTGGAACGTAAGCAATTACGAAACCCAATTGCATTTAATATTGGGGGAGCAGGTTTCTCAGCACCCAGTAGCGAAAGTAGAACACGGGTTTGACATGACCACAAAAATATTTTATGAGATGTAAAAATATTTCAAGAACGTTCCCCGCGGCGCTTTACTACAGTAATTTCTGCGCCATCATCTTGAAATTGCCCAAAATATTATATTCAAATATATTCAACCGCTTTGGTTCTCCACGCCGGATGCGCCCAGCAAAGGTTGTGCTTTCTCGGGTACTCGGGCGCACCGCGCATTCGGACGGGAAACGATGAAACGGGAAGTGGGAGATGGATTCGTACGCGTTTACACAGCTCTCAACACGGAAAGCACTACCAACGTTCGCTGTTATTAGAGAAGAAAACATTATATATGACACTACGTAGTCATAGATTTGGGTCGCGATCGAAAGCCGTGGCGCGAGAAAAAAAACGAACAAAAATGACTCGCAAACTAAGTTATTTTCGAATATGGTGCTGTGAAATTTATTAAAACTTTCTAGCATTAGGCAAAATGTATTTTAGTCCAATATAATTCACATAGTTGTGTTCAGAACGTGCTAGATGGGCTGGTGGGATTTTCAGAACGTGCTAGGTGCAACGCGTCGGGATTAAAATGTTTGCAAAACGCTGTTTCATCCTGGGACGAATTCTCCGTGGCAACGGTCAAGTGACAAAAAAAGACGCGATGCGCGTGTCGGTGGAGCGCCTCGCCGCGCGATGCACGGGCGAAACGCAGCGTCGCGTCGGTGCGCGGCGCTGGCGAATTCAGCGTTACGACGCTCTCTTTGGCGCATCCGCTCTTTGGCACCACAATGGGCGCGGAAACACGGCGGCCCCGGTGCACCCACCCCGACCACCGGCCACCGGGTTTCACTTTCTTTCCCGCGGCGCTGTCCCGTGCAGTCCGCCACGCGCACTTCACCCGCCCGGCCGCCCTTTCCGCCTATTTATTGCGCCCTCCCCGCTCGCTCGCTGCCCGCGTCCCATCCCCTCGCAGATTCCCTGCCTCACAACACTCGCACTACACAACGCGTACCCAGTCCGTTCGCTTCCTGCCTTCCGTCCTTGCACCACGCCTTCTCGGACCCCTTTCCGTCTTTTCTCTCCACTGTCTCTCGGTCGTCATCTTTCGCTGGCCTCTTCCTGCCCGTTCACCGCACTTTCAATGTTCATCCCCGCCTCTCAACCCGGTAGCATCCCCGACCAGTGCTCGCTACCTCACTTCACGTATCTCGCTTCATGGCGGAATCCTCCCTATCCCGCCGATCGCCCCTCCCCCCGCAGCCTGCGTCGGCACGTGCGGGCGCGCACCCGCCGCGAGGCAACATGCCGTCCGCCGCACGCAGCTCCCGCGCCTCCCTACCTGACACCCCTGCGTTTTTTCTCGCTACCAAACAAAGGCCATTCATTGGATAATGACCAATAAGCGCGGGCGTTAGGTTCGTTATGTAAACAAGGCGTTATACAAAGGGACAACCAGAACATGGTTTCCAGACTCGTATAGTCTGGTGCCGTGTATAGTTGTCGCTGTGACGAGTTCTAAAGTGTATTCTTTGCTTTGGAGAGTGTTTTCGCGTGTTTACGTCATCACATTTGCAAAGGATGAGAATTGATAAGCGTGTATTTCAGGGTCACGAAAGTTCATTATAAAAGGTGAAGGTCGTGGCTCTTTTTGATAGCAACCTACGTCAAAGACTGATAAGTTATTCGTGCATTTCATCTGTATTCACAGAACGGAAATTCGGATTTTAATGGTATTACAAAATCTCTTAGCAGTTTACTGCATCTGATTAGCAAGATTTCAATGTTTAATTTTATAGAACTACCAACTCACGGTTCAGGTCGCAATTACTCATACTGTTTTTCATTACCTTTTCATTAACTGGAGCTAAAATTATTAAAAACTTGCATATCAGAAATCGAATGAATTTAAACACTAAACAAAAACGAACAGCACAGACTAATGATCTCGTGTATTTTTAAAAATATTCCCTTGCAATAAAAAAGCCAACTCAGGTCTGGAATCAAAACTTGGTCTGTTGACGTTTAGCAAAATATGTAAAGACAAACTGAATAAATAAATTATTATTGCTACGCCCGAAACAACCCGACCGAAGCCTAAGGACTCCACAAGTTTGCTTGTTTTTTTTTGTTTGTTTTGTTTTTCACCTGGGCGCACTCGCATCTCCTTTGGTGGGCGCGGGGCAGCTCGCCCGTCCGGTAGGGCGTCTTCGTCGCGGATGACAGAAAAGTCGGCAGCGGACTCGGCAGACTGGAATGCTTCGTTTTACATTTTAGATTTCCACTCATTAGCGATCGCTTTGAGGCGCTGTCTGACTTAAAAGTTCCATGTCGTCGGGCCGTCCGCCGCTGAAACAAAAGTTGCGCGTCGCGTCGCGTCCCGTGACGGACAATCGATTGAGTCCGGGTCGAGAGGAGGCGGGCGGGCGGACGGGCGGTCCCGCTTGTGCAAGGCCGCCTCGGTGACCGCCGAGTGCTGACGTTGCTGGAAAGATTTGCGAGCAGCTTGTGACTAAGGTGTGTCTTTTGTTTCGGTGTCCTCTCCGCAAAGGAAATCCAATTCTGCGAAATGAGTTTTCTTCCCTGATTAAATAACGGAAAAAATGTGTTGTTGGAGAATCGATTTTGTTTCTACATTAAATTTGATTCAAACGTATTCATTTGCGCTAATGAACGCGACGTTTCTGTTTTAACTACATATATTTCCTAAATCGTAATAACAAAAGTTTTCAATTCACCCGTAGAGTCAGCTTTAGTTGGTTGTTTAATCAGTAGCGAATTTAACCTCTCTAACTTAGGAGAAATAAAAAGTATTATATTAAAATTTAAAATATTTTAACAAACTGCGAGCAGGCGGTGAAATGTATAACGGTATTTTAGACAAGATTGTCGCATGTGAAGCCTCACTACCGTATAATAATTATTATAAAAATTATTCAATCCAACATTATCTGGGATGTGTGTAATGTAATATGATAATATTTTGACTGGTGTGATAAATACATTGCAAACTACTTCTAATTTCTCGACTGATCCTTGTGAGAAATCGACTTCCCTTCTCTACAACGCGAAGCGAACTCATTAACTGTGTAGCCTTTCCGGGCCACTCGCCGCTTCACTGCGTGCTAACGATGTGCTGACTCTATGAGCTGGCTTTGATGTGCGTTTCTTTGACATCGTTTTACAAATATTGCCCCTGGAAACATTGCTTTTATGCCTCTACAACAAACGCCATCCGTTTATTTCACGCCATCAGAATTGTCAGCCAGTGAACGCACATTTGAATCTAATGGATTCAACACGCCTTTTGGTCAAATGCTTCACGTGTAGTTTGATCCTTTGGTAATCTTCAATGAGACGGCCTACATAGTGTGAACCTCTTTATTGTGCGTGACTCTGAATAGTCATTGTTATGCGTGCAATAATGTGAAGCGCTGGGCAATTGTTCGTATTGTTATAAAGTTATATAGTACTATTTTATTTATTCACTTGCCGTTGACTTCAATTGTTAGGATAATGAATATCAGAGCGATGTGACGAAGTAGCCAGCTTCTGTGGGGGTATGATTTTTCGACGTATTTACATATCATTAAATCAGCGTCTTTTATTTCATTCTTTATTTGTTTGTGTATAATGTCATGATAATGATATTTCATAGACATTACCTTCCATTCCTTCCTTTCTGAAGAAATAATATTTTGACAGGTCAACATGTAGAGGGCTGTAGGTTCGCAAACGTTCAGAAAATAGAAGTTCCACCCGTTTGTCATAAAAAAAAATATCGACTACCTCATGTAAAGACACAAACGTTTGCGCGTTGACCTGATAAATGAGCATACCTGGTATTGGAATTTTGCCGGTTCAAGGAAAAAAGCGGAGTAAAGGGAAATGTTGGTTGTTCTTAGAATAAAATATTTTACGGTGCTGTAATAAAATCCGAATTGTCCTTGTCGATAAGACAGGGCTTTTGCGCGCTTTGGTAAAAAACAACTTAACATTGAGGCTGGTAAATTTTTAACAGTTCCCACTCGGAGACATTCGCAGATGGGAAAATAAGGCGACAGGATCTAGACCTTCACCTTCCTCTTGTACCTATAAAATATCTTAAGTTACAAAGTGCACTTGTAATATTTCGTCACTTCTCGCAGAAGGACGGAACTTTATCAGTCTTATTAACTTTGTAAAACATCTGTTCGTTTCTCTTTTCTCATGGCGACTTTGTTTTAATGAAGCCCTCGCTAGGATCCTTCAGAAAACTCCCCCTCCTTACCTGACGTCTGAACTTCCGTTGAACAACAGAATTTGACTCTGGTGGTTGGAGCGTTAACGACTAGGCATTGGCCTCGGGCCACGGCCGTTCCAGATGTTCACACCGGAGGCTGCAGTCTCAGGTCATAGGCACGGAGAGTTAAAAATGTAGGCTTGATACCTTAATAAACAATCGCACAATAAAATATTCAGGAGAAACTAACATAAAATATTAAATTTGTTGACAATAAATGTTGATTTCGATATTGGTCAGAAAAGGTATGACTATATTAAGCAATAATGCAAATTAGAATTGAAATTAATGTTATCAATATTTTATTGTAATTCATTCGTTGACACACGAGTACTTTTCTATTATTCAAATATTTTCAGCATATCAGAGGTAACAAAATACCATATACTGTGGAAAAATACGTTTATAATTAAATAAACTGCCATAATTGAATCTCTGGTGGATGTTGTGCGAATTTCCCCGTTTCCGAAGCTGCTATAAATCCAGGAGTTGCTCACGCGTCGAGAGCTCCTCAGCGTTGCGGTCGAGCGTGTGTTGCTCAGGGCCGGGTCGCCCCAAAGGGCGAGCGAGGGCGGGGCGGGGCGAGGAAGGGCGTCGGGGCGCCGCTGTGGGAGCCAGGGGTGGGCGAGGGCGGGCGAGGTTAAGCGGCGGGGCGCAATTTATCTCAACCGCTCCCCCGGGAACCATAAATCAGACGTTTCGGCCACGAATCAATTTATTTAATAAGAAAGCGAGCGGCAGATTGTCCGGGAAGGGTGCAGCGTCTCGGGTGCCATACGGCGGAGGCGGTGGGGAGGGGCGGCCGCTGCTGGACCGGCCCCGGCCCGAGAGGGAAACCCGAGCCGGAGAGCCGGGCGCGGTGCGTCGCTTCGCAGGAAGCCAACTGCTCCTAAGCGCTCTGACCGCAGGGCACACGCGCAACGCGCTCCGCCTTTGTTCGCGGCGGGCGCGCGCGCCTCATGGGAACCTGCGGGCGAGCGGCGGCGGTTGCGGAGGACGCGCTGCGAGAGTGGGCGAGGAGACGCGGGGCGCGTGGGCGGCTGGGACGCTTGGCAAGCAGCAGCGCGTCCCGAGGCGACGGCAGCGTTGCAAGGGAATACTCTCGCATGAACGGAGAGGATATGAAACATTGAGCGAGGAGACGTTGGAGGGAAGTTGCATCACTCGATAATATTGACACAGATGCTCGTTTAAACATTTAGGCGTGGGGCGAGCGACGTGGGTCGACGTGAGGGTCGACGTGAGGGTCGACGTGAGGGTCGACGTGAGGGACGACGTGAGGGTCGACGTGAGGGTCGACGTGAGGGTCGACGTGAGGGTCGACGTGAGGGTCGACGTGAGGGTCGACGTGAGGGTCGACGTGAGGGTCGACGTGAGGGACGACGTGAGGGGTGGGGCCGAAGGGTGCAGCAAGCAACCATGACCGCGAGGAAAACGCGCTCACGGCGATAGCGAGAGCGTGGGTGGCGGCGGGGCATGGTCGTAACGCCGCGCCGGCCCGCTGTCCGTACGCCGCGCCCGTCGACCTCCTATATCCGGCCGCAGAGGCAATAGCGCGGCGTTCGGAGGCGCCCGCCGTAATGCGTACTTATTGCGCAGTGGAGGTACGAGGCCCCCGGGCGCTGGGAGGTCGGGTCGAGGCTTTGTCGCCTGCGCTCTGCACCGGGCGACGTTGCAGTCGCGCTGCACTGCTGCAAACAGGGTGGGAGCTATTTTGATATTCCACTGTTTTTTCACTTGGGATTTGCTTTTCATTAGGCTTTAAAGTTGGAATTAAAACTGAAATTAATCCTACAAAGGAAGTTTTTGAAATCGTGCTTTAATTGTTGCTGACGTTTTTATTATAAAATACGAACTGGAACATTCATATCTTGAAGTAAGGCGAAGTGTATCGATGCTAGTTCAATTTGTCGCCACCATACAGCAGAACCAAAAATCACCCCAACTTACATTATAATGTTAGAACACAAATTATAATGAAAGTTCCCCCTTGGTGTTGCTGCGATCTGTTGTATTTTTCTATAAATATTTTTTAGTTCATTAAAGAATTATATATTCGAAATGTACCATCTGATAACTCTATCTCTATAGAATCGTTTGAATTGTTTTTTAAAATTATTCGACAATAATATTAGAGATGTGTAACACGATAAAAAATGCATACTTTTTTTTATGAATGTTAAAAGCATTGTCAGTTATATTCATTGGAGCTATAATAATTGATTTCAGTTGTGAGCACATCAGCGTTATAGTACACAACTTCTAGCTAATATTAATGAGCATAAATGTACACATTAATTTGATAATGAGCATCGAAGGTATAAGAGTACACATGGTTTTCATAACATTTGATGCATGTACTGAATAAGCAGATGCGGAGGAACAGAAGGGGATTATAGAACCAGCAATGAAAGCAAAGCAAAGTAGGAGCACTTTCCAAACTAAATAGGTTTGTTTGGGTCACGAGACGATGCCCCTGGAGTGACGCACAAGATTGAAGAGGGAGAATGGAGGAGTGTGGAAGTGGGTGCTGAGGGAGAAAGGAATAGAGCGATCGAAACCAGTATTAGAATAAAATATTGGCGACATATCTCATTGGTAATGTATAAAGTGATTCTGCGACGGACAGGGAGGGGAATGGTAACAATGTAGAGAGAAAATTTAAGTACGCGGGAAACATGACGGGAGAAGTGGGTCTCGTTCTAGAGGCGGCGAATGGAATGGGGTGGAGTCTGGCTGCAGGGCCGATACTGAGTTTGTCGACGGGGGCTATTTGGCGCAGCGAAGGGGGAGGGGCGAGTGCACCGACGTGTGGGCTCAGCTAATTAACCGACGGCGGCAGATTGCGCTCCGCGTGGGCAGAAGCGAAGAAGCCCCGGTGTTGCCGTCCCATCTGCCACCTCCACCAACCCCGTCACCCCGACCACTTCCACCACTCCTCCTCCTCTCCATCACACTCGCTTCCAACTCCCCTTCTCCTAGCTATCGCAACGACCCCACTTCACCTCCCAACAATCCCTCTCCCAACTTTCCGAACGACCTCATCCCACCTCTCCTACTTCCCAGCCATCCTTCCCCCAACTTTCCCGCCGCCCCCATTCCACCTCTCCCACATGCCAACAATCCCTCCCCCAGCATTTCCAACGACCCCATTCCTCCTCTCCCACTTCCCAACCATCCCTCCCCCAACGACTCCACGCCACCTCTCCATTTCCCCATCATCCTCACCGCCTGCGTGTCCTGTTTTAGCTCTGGCAATCGCCGCCCCTACGGCCTGGTCCCCTCAACCCTCTGTCCGTCCTACCGGGGCGGCGGGCGTCGCTCGCGGGCTTCGTTCACCGCCCCCCCCCTCGCCCGGGGCGGGCGGGAAGCGCCGGTGCGGTGCGGCGCGGCGCGTTGCGCAGCGGCGGCGGCGCCCGCGATCGAGAAGTAATTTTCGCCCCGAGGGAAAAACAGAATCCGATAATTGCGGCGGCCGCCGAACCGAGCCCGGAGCGGCGTAGGGAGGGCGCTGCCGTCGCCGCCGCCTCCGGGGCGAGCGCCTCCCGCGACGCCTCCAGGAACCACACAGAGGATCGGATTTTCCCTGATGGAACTTTTTGGCTTGCGTGAATAGGCGTCTCCGCTGTCGTCGTTTCTACAGCGTCGTCGTCGTCTCGTCGCTGCTGCGATTCTTAATTTAATTTCAGCGCCGTTGGCGTCATTTCGGCGTCCTTGTGTTGCATGATTCGTGCATCTGAGTAAATTTGAGATTCCAGAGGACCGAAAGGGCGGAGAAATTTATACATGGTACGATATGTGAAATACGAAGTTTATTTATGTACACACTAATCATCAAATGTGATCTTCAACTAATTACTGTCGTACTCGAAACCCTGATACATCAATACCAATCATCTCGCAGGTGTTTGTCAGATGGCTTGTAAAAATCGCAGCCTTCTGTTAACGCATCACTTGAAGCATGCTATTAAGTACTAAATTAGTACAAAAACACACTTAAATCGTGTCACGAAGTTTCGAATTCATTCCTTGAATTTTTGAAATCTAATAAATACAATCGAATACACATCTATTAAGGAATAATAATCGCCACCGCTATCCTTTTCAGACACGATTGCAGAACGCTATACAAGCCAATCAATAAAAAACCAGACCGTAATTATGAGTACGTGAACGACTCGCCATCAAAATGGCGTGAGTCTCAAACCAATTGTCTGAAACTAACTTGCTAATAACGCTTCAAACACTCACTACTTGGGACTCAAAATGAAATTCCCGACCGTCCACTTTTCCGCAGCGACGGCGGCTCGTCGCTTCACGTGTCCGAAGGCCACGCACAGGCGGGCGGGTTCCCGCGCGTATCGACCGAGCGGCGTGCGTGTATCGAACGGCGTTCGAGCGGCGCGTTGTTTTTCTCGAGCGACTGGGCGTTTCCGGGCGGCGGAAGTCGCACGGCGCGGCGCGGCGCGGCGCGGCGGCGACCTCGGTGAGACGCAGAGCAGGGCGTCGTTAATTCTGGGCCGTAATGCGGACGGATGGTTTCGATTACCGTATGGACACAGCGTCGTAAGCGAGCAGGCCGCTCGTCCATCATCGCGACGCGGACAAACTGCCCGCAGGGAGCTCGCAAGGAACGCGCGCGCGCGCGAGCAAGCGGGCGTCGTCGTTCCCGCGCTGCCCTCTAACCGCTACGTAACGCCCCTCTAACCGCGGTCTAATAGCCGTTGCGCTACCGCTAACCGCTCTCCAGTGACCCTGGCGCTGCTGTCTAATCCACGCTCTGCTGGTGCTTGTGGACGATTCTACTGCTCTCTTACACTACATAAGCGCGCACTAATTTAGAATGTATAAGTACTTATCGCTCTCTAATGGCTGTAAAACAGTTTTAATTACTTTCTTGTTGTTCTTCCTCTGAGTTTTCGCCCCTGACTTGTTTTATTTTCGTGAATGTACTGAAGAAGGCGTTCACACTACATCAACGAATGAATTGATACTCGAATTTTTACGTAACGAATGCAACCAAATTAGCTACAGTAAATGTAGATGTAAAATGAAATAAAGCGTATTTTCAGAAGCAGCAAGTCTTCATATGAGAACTCCCCAGGGAACTCGCAAGGAATGGGCGCGAACGTTGACCCAGTTGGAAGCTTCCATGCTGCCCTCTATCCGCTCCGTAACGCCTCTCTCACCGCTGTCTAATAGCCGATGAGCTACCACTAACCGCTCTCTAGTGACTCTAGTGCCGCTGTGAAATCCACATTCAGCTAGCTTCCTGTGGACGATTTTACTGCTCTCTTACAGTATTTAATATCAACACCATGTATACGCTCTCGTATTTACAATCAACACTCACCTCTCTCTAATGGCTGTAGCTGTTCGTTGTCCGATATTACGCCCCTGTCTTGTTTCACTTTTGTGAATGTAGTGAAGAGGACGTCCACACTACATCAAATCAATACATACTTGATTTGTGTAAGAATCGTTGTAACGAATGCAACGTAATTTAATATGCAGTAAATGCAGAGATGTAAAATCCAAATTAAGCGTACTTTCGAGCGCAGGAAGTCTTCGTAAGCGCGAGATCTGTCTCCCCCGGCGGGTGGGCGGTGAGGCTGCCCAGGGACAGAGAAGAGCCAACGGCCAACAACCGCGAGCAGCTTCGCTTCCACCACCCATTTGTTAACGTCCTTTCCGAAGAGCTGGAACTTTGTCCCGCGGGCTGACGTGCTCCTTTTATGATAACCGACTCCATTCTTCCGCAGTCTCCGAGATTTTCCATCAGCGCGTGTTGTGAATAATGCCTACCACGCTTTATGCTTATTTATATGCCTTTCTGAGATATCTTCGAGCGGCCTTATCGACCACGTAAAAGTCGTGCCCTTTGCTACCTATTTCAAGAATCGCGATTTTTTAGCTGTCTCGTTCTTTTCGTATGGGATAGTGTGAGTAAATGACGTACTTGAGTCGTAAATACTAGAGACAAGAAATGTAAGCTCATTGTATGTGCACTTTCAAAGCTTTTATTCGTTATCGTCCTGTGTTGTTTTTACGCTCGAAGAGGTTTTTTAATAGAGACCTGTAATGCAGTTTTATTCAAGGACATATCTTTTCATGAGCCGTTCTCTTCTTATTGGGAGGCCACTACAGTATTAAGCATAGCATTCCCATCCCAGCAGCAGATAATTGCGGTATTGACTGCATGCTGTCGACAGTTTGGTATTTGCATTTACAGAGAATTTGTTCAACGTACCTGACAGCGTAGTTAGCTGTCATGCTAGAAATTCAATTTCAATTGTGTTACGTTTTATATAGGTGCTATTGTCAGGATGCATGCTCTGTCTGTCATTCAAAGTTTGGATATATATTTGTTTACATCATTATTTCTTGTCAAGTCAATCTGATAACCTCAATGCCTTTCAGCGCTTTTTGATATGCATTGTTCTTTCAACTTCTCTCGAAGGTATTCTGGAAGACGTATATTCGGTGAAATCAATAAAATATTTTTGGACTTCTAGAAGAATGTAAGTACAGCGACTCTATCAGGAAAATTGTATCTGATCATTAACCGTAATCATTTGAATGTTCGTCAATACTAGTACATCTTTGCGGAAATCGTAATCAATAGTTAAAAAGAATTTTAATAAATTTTTAATAATAAATATGAAAGTAAAATATTTTGGGATTAATGTAGTAATTCGTTCAGCAGACGAAATCAGAAGTTTTAACTGCCCTGTGGTTATTCAATTACAAAGTCGAGACATGATGGCGATGCACATTTTTTGTCTTACATTTTCAATATTTTCCTATTTTAATATCAATAATGACGTGACGTTACGTCAGTTAATTGATTAGAAATCCAACATTTAACATTATACTACATCTAAAACCAAAGAAAGAGAAAATAGACACAACACAACCCTGTTAGAATCTTATTCAGCCTTAAGCGGCCCGAGTCCGAGACCAGTACATTTTCGGGCATGCTATTCCGGTTCCTCCTCAGCCCGGCATGTCGGGCCGCCACCTATCGCGGTCTCCAAGACGAATGTGTCCCGACCCTCGGGGGCGGCGGGGCGTGGCCACCGAACTGCAGCGTGGTCGAGCGGTCTCCCGCGGGGCGATAGGCGACGGGGCGGGCGTTCGTATGCGGTGGCAATGACACTGGTGGTATGTTGGCGGGCTGTTGGTGGGCTGTTGGTGGGCTGTTGGCGGGCTGTTGGCGGGCTGTTGGCGGGCTGTTGGCGGGCTGTTGGCGGGCTGTTGGTGGGCTGTTGGTGGGCTGTTGGTGGGCTGTTGGTGGGCTGTTGGTGGGGCCCGCGTTTCGGCCGACTGCCGACGATAAATCCTCTCGAAAAACACGCCGTCCTCACCGCCGCCGCGGCCGCTGCCAGTCGGGCGGGGGGGGGGGGGAGGTGGAGAAGGGGGTGATTTGATGCGATTTATTATTTCCGCACGCTCCCGCTCGATTCCGAGCGACGAACCCGTGCCTAGCGGCGTGACTGCGGTCTGCGCCACAGTTAGCATCGTCAGGGAGATCATGCTGATGCACATCCGCACGATTCCGATTGCTCATGTTTCCCACTAGGAGGGCTCAGTTTGGTAATAAAATAAATACTATCGTAACGGAGCTATCATAATACATAAAGGTGTTACGTTTGTTACAAATTTGTTTCAAATTGTGAAGCCCCAGATTATTATATTGTATTGCAAAATGTCAGGAGCTCTTTGCCAAAATCATTTAGAAAAATGTTAAATGTATGTATAAAACATATTTAAAGGGAAATGAATTACGTCATACAACAGGTACTCTCCGAAATAGATATACGGTGAATCACACATGTCCAAGAGTATCTGTTGATAACTGGATTTTAATGTCTGGGAACTGTGATACAACAAAGACTTTAGCTGGGGTAAAGTTTTCTCTGAGAGAAAGAATTGTGAATGATCGCATCCGGTATTGTTGGTCCGACTTTGACCCATAACTCCAAGTACTCTTTTTCAGGAACGTAACTCCACCGTAGTGTCCTCTTTAACTTGCCAGCATATACCTCCGACGTGGCGCCGTCGCTGCCCGTGGGCTGCCTGCGCACGATAAGCGGATGCGGAAGTGCGCGACCTGACGGATCTGCCGCCATGTTTTTTTCATGGCTGGTTAGTATTCTGATTCCATCGGCTCTTCGCACGAGCCCGTGTTTGCGCCGCAGACTTTTCTTCGCGATGGCCCTGCGATCGACCTCTCGTGAAATTGTGGGCACTGAACGTGCGCTATTTCGCGGACCCATCTCTTCAAGTTCGCAGATTTACAAGCCCAAAATGAATACGGCGACCTCTTCAGAGAGAAAAGAACTGCACAATTCTAATCACTGGAGGTTATTTGAAAGTTTGTAATGTTTTTATTGTGTACTAAATATTTCATTCTACGAACATTGAAATTCTAAAACATGGAAATGAGGATACATTTCCACACTTTCTTGAGGGGAAACTCGTGCATTTTATTTTATTCGCGATTGGATATTAACATTTGTTTTCAGTTCGTGTATTTGATACGTGCGATATGAATATTTTCAATTTAATTCCATGTGTAACACTGCTGAGCAATATCGCTTGCTTTAAGTATGCAAAAGCTTCATAACACACTATTTGCTTTCCATTCTTCTCTTGAAAATATGATACACGCAAATGAGGATAATAGTATGCATCATGTCTGTCCCCTAGAGTGTAAATGGATTTTAGGAACTACTGTATTGTTTGCTTCCTTATCTTTTACGCTGTAGCAATCTTTCCGCCTGCTCATTGTTCTTAGTATGGCCCACGCTCTTTACCTTGTGACCTATATTGATCGTTGTTTGGTCATGACTTCCTATCTTCTTCTTAAACACATAATGAGTGTGTAACCGACACTGGACGGACAAGATGTTTTCTTACCGTATCAGCTATAAATATTCGAGTGTGACGCTAGTAAGGATACCTCTTTGCATTGATGCTCGGAAGAGACGGCATTATTCACTGTGAGCTCAGAAGTGAAAAAAAAGCGTCGAATGAAAAAAAGGGGAAATGAATTAAAAATCACCCAAGATTTGATTAAGAAACTAGTTGCTGGCGACCGACAGAAACGAAACAAAACTGATTTTTAATTGATCCGTAATCTTCATATTTTGGGGCGTAAAGTTAGACAGAAAACTAAATTGATATTTTTCTTCAAATATTTTTTCATCATAGGCATATAGTAATTAGCGATAATTAAGGTTTTCTAATAAAGAATACCTGTTTTTAGGTAAGTAACCATCACTCGCTAATAAAGTGAAATATTTGTAAACGAAATTGTAGCAATAAAGAAAGTAAAGTATCAGAAATGAATTCCCCGTACACGTTACATATCGTAAAGCTAATATACCCTAATTGTAATAATATCGTTTTGACGTATCTCGACATATTCCCGGCAAACTTTTTTATAATCCTCCCGTGGACCTGTTAACTGCCTTCGTGCTTGGGTAAACACGTACAGCCTGAGCCAGCCAGTATCGTGGTTCAGGTAGGCCCGCTTCCTACGTCCCCGAACCGCTTTCCTTCTGCGCAGCCTAACGCCTGCGGCAGCTTCGTTACCTTTGCCGCTCCACGCGCCAGTGCGGGAAGGCCTCGTCAGGCTTCCGGGCGCATCCGGGCTGCCTCCGACGGCAGATGTGCCCGTTCGCCTCACCCCTCTCTTCCCTTCCCTTCGCCACCCCGATCCCAAGGGGGCCCCTGGTTCTGCCGCCGCCGCCGCCGCAGCCCCGACCCGTTGCGTGGGCGACTGGTAATCGAAAAGCCGCCCTTTCCCCTACCTGCGGCACGCGAAATATTTATCTTTATTAGCGCTGAAACACTTAAGCCTTCCTCCCAATGTAATAAAGATAAACAGCGTTTTTAAGCCTCCGGAGCCCGGCGCCGGGGGCGGCTGCGCCGTATGAAAATCGCGGGCCCCGTGCCCCCCCCCCCACTCCATCTGTAATGCCTGCAAATTGCTATTAAAGAATTACGTCTTGGGTCTTGGGCCTTATCCCGCTCCCTCCGCCGCTGTGCGAGCCCCCCCCCCTCCTCGCTGCGTAAGCCGTGAGCTAAGCTAAGCCGAGCCGGGAGAATTCGACGATGTTCGACCGTGCCTCCGGAATCGTCCTCGGTAGATAAGGATTCTCGTTGGGTGGATGACGGCCTCTGGTTCCTCGCAGAGCAGAAAAGTTTTTTGACAATTTTGCGCAATTTATGGATCTCTCGTGCGAAAAGACGAGCGGGCTGCGAGATTTCCTCCAAGGCCTTTCGCTGGAATCATCGCGGAGATTGAAACTTATTAACTTTAACTTTTAATTAACAATTTTTGTTCATTCCCCTCAATTTTCGGACTAGTGTGTCAAAGATTAAATTGTTTCTATCAACTGAATTTTTTTTACACACAGTATGAGCTACTTTTGTTCTCATATGTTCTTCATTAGTAGTAAACGTCTCAGAAAACGTCAGGGATGAGAAACATTTACAAACATCCTTATTTGCTTACACAGAAGCTCCATAAATCCTGGAGGCATGCCAAAGCATTCTTGTGGCATCCGTAACGTGTCACGTTCAGTCTAACGAAAAGGAAAGAGTTGTTATATAAGGAGATGAAGGTCGCATTTCAGTAATTGCTCGATATTTCTTTGATTAAGCTGATTCAGATACCTATTGATGAAGCTGAGAAAATCGAGGTGAATATTAATTTGGGTAACTAATGGCCACCGTCTTCCCGAATTGCGCGATTATGCAATCCCAAAAAACATCCTCTCATGAGCAATTACATTTAATCATTAAGTATAATCGTTCAGTAATTACGTGTTCCACCAATCTCGAAAATGGTGTGCTTTAAAATGAAATGATACCCCCCCCCCGATGAATGTAGTTATTGCTATTACCTGCAGATGAAAATTGTTTCTGCTTTTCTTCAATAATAACAGGGTCTTGAAAACAAAGACGGAGTGAGTGTCTTACAATTAAGATTTTCTGAGCCTTTATTGAAAAACGCTCAAACTTCGTTCCTTTTAAGATGGATATTTTCTCTCTCAAGGCTTTGGAATTCACGTTGATATTGCGACACATTGATATTGTTTGCCGTCCGGTGTTTACATTGTCCGTGTATCTGCCAAGGCGAAAGTACGCATTAGAAAAAAATAGGTCCGAAAGAAGAAGAATATAACATCAGAACATTTCTTTTTGCTCAGGGTTTACGAGGCTATTGTGGTTTCAAGTGAACTTTCTATAACGAGTTTCGAGAAAAGTATACAGTCCGAAATCGTGTGACGAACTACTAGACTTTGTATTTGTGGTTGCGTGTTGAAAGTGAAACTAACAGGTTTTGAAGTACATAAAACATACTGTTCTTTAATTATTAGCTGTCATTTATAAAATATAAAATACAAAATACTCAACATGGTTAGCATTCAAAATGAATGACGGTTTCAGTGTTTTCATTGTCGCCGCTGTTGTTGCTGCGAAGCGAGATGAAATGCATGGCCGAGTCAGCTTAATCCCAAACCATTCCAACTGTTCATCTTAAACAATACCGACCGTTTATCCTAAACCATCCCTACTGTTAATCTTCAACAATGCCGACCGTATATCCTAAACCAACCCTGACCGTTAATCTTCAACAATGCCGACCGTTTATCGTAAACCACCTCGACCGTTAATCTTCAACAATGACAACCGTTTGTCCTAAACTATCCCAATCATTAATATCCAACAATGCCGGCCGTTTATCCCCAAACCATCCCGATAGTTAACCTCGAACCATATCGACGATTCGAGAACAGAAGCTGCATCAGATTAATCCGGTACCATCCCGACGCGTGCCGAGAACAGCGCAGCGGGCGTGCGCAGGCGTGCGCGAAGGCGTGAGGCGACTCCCCGGCGCGAGGCGTCGGCGTGCCCACGCACGTGAGGTGGCGTTTCGTGCGTCCTGCCCGCCCGCCTGCCCGTGGTGCTCGTATGTCTGCCAGGTAAGGAGCGTGAGTAACTGCCGGCCGACGCCGAGGACCCGACGCGGGCGCGCGCGGCGCCGCTTCTGACGCCCGCCCCGCCCCGCGCCGCCCCGCCCCGCCCCGCCGGCCTGCGTAGGAACAATGGGAGAAGAAGGGCGCTACCCGACGCCCCGCGACGACGGACGCGGGCGACGCCCCGACGAGCAGTCGACCAGGGCAATGAACTGTAATTCGTTTTGTTCTAGTTCGCGCTTCGGTTTACTAAGCTTCTTGCGTTATTGGATTCGGTTGCGGTGGGCGTTCGCGAACGAGTATTAAATCGATCTAACTTGGTTCATATTCCATTCCATGAAGATAAAAATGTTGGGATTAAAAAATGCACTGATTTAAAAACCTTTTATTAAAACTATGGTTGACAAATTTTGTTATCCTAGTATTTTTTGTATTTCTCAATTATTTTTTTTTCAGATCCAGATCATTATTGAGCCTCTAATTAACCTTTTTTCTCCACACCCCGCATGATGTAATTTGCATTCTAAATTTCCTTAACCGGGTTACTATTACACCAATTTCATTTCTAATTCAATAAAGTTTCGTAAATTATTTCCCAACCAGGAAAACGAGCAATTACAAATCAATTCATGAAGTAAATAATCTTTGTCCGATTCCAACTGAATGAATTTTTTTTCTGGTTCAATTACGTGACCTCTGCTGCAAAATATTGTGTTTTCTGATTCGGATAAATTTTCGTTGCTGGTTCGATGTTTCTCACTCAGCAGCGTCCTCTTTTCAATGCTGAGAACGGTTATTGCCACTGACTTTTTTCCGCCTCACTTCCAGGTTCGTGGCGATATAAAAAAGGTTATATACGGAGCAGTACAGGTGTGCGACTTTTGAGAGACGCAATCAAACTTTTAAGGCCGTATGTGACTCTGGCTGTGTGCTGTGTACTGTCAGCCGTCGCGCTGTTGGACATTTTTTCTGCGACGTACGGAAAGCGTAAAATCACGTTTCGCATTCTTTATAGCAGTTCTCGCACCGGCGGCCCTTTGCTGGAATCACGCAAGGCCTTATCGGTTGACGCAGGGTAATTGATTTCTTTGTAAGGTAACTTCCGTATGTTGGAATCTTCTGTGATATTGACATCAAGCCTTAGAAAGCAAATAAGCCTTAGGAGATTTCTCGATTGTCATAAATCAATTAACAATTTACATACATATTTGAGGAATATTTCATGAGCATATTTTTAGTATAATTGTATTTTGTTATTTATTTTTGCTGTTACAGAGGTGAGAAATTAAAATATAATCTATCAGAAGCGTCTCGTGTTTACAATGATATATGAATAATCTAGTCAGCTAGTAATTAAATCACATTCTCTCTGTAAACACTGAAACGATAAATTAACCACTTAACGAGACTGATGCAATTTGGTTTTGCAGGTTACATTTCAAAGGGGGTAATAATTTTTGCTGTTAAAACTTGATTTCAACCACTACCAAATCCTTACGCCATTTTTAGAATCATAGTTTTATTAATGTTAAATTGAAGCCACAGTTATTTGCAATATGCTATTTAATCAAGCAATAGCGGCATTTATGTGGAGTCATAGGCAGTTACACACATATACAATGAAATTTTCATTATAGGAGTTTATATCTACACTAAAATTGACATCGGCATAGTACATCGAAAATCTCTAGTCAGAAATGCAAATCAGTGGCAAGCTTCAAACTGAGGAATTTACCATATAAACTCATTCATTGTCAACATGTCCAAATGTTTCACGTTCCTCAAATATGTCCACTACTCAAATTAAATGAAGATAAAATATTTCATTATCTTTTCAATAGCGTTTCATTACCAATTATACACTTAGCACTTCAAAAAAGTCGAACCTCGGCATCAATCTCATTAAACCCAACTAGTAAAATCTATCAAGTTGAAAGTATTCAATTGATTGCAAAATTCCTAATAAAAGGATGCCCAGGCATGTACACGAACTCATCCATATCGGTAAATGGGTGTGCGAAAACGAGGTGTGTCGAGCCAGCCCCGGGGTTCCGCTGTGCCGGATATCCAATGCCGCATGCCGTTGGATTTCTCTTTGCCCCTGTCGCCCGGTTTTCCTCCTCCGACTCTTCGTCACCTCTTTGCGCTGCGGCGTAGCGCGTGCTCCGCTTCCGCTCACCTGCATCGCCCTCCCCCTCCTCCCCCTCCCCCCCTCCCCCGCTGTTTTGCTGTATTTACTGCGGGGCTCCTGAGCCCGCGATTTTTCCGCGCTCTCTTTTTATGGCTTCCCGCCTCGGCTGGCGCTGCGGTACGCTCCCGTCCGCCCGACCTGAGCCCGCGTGCCGATCGTCAGCCTCGCAGGGATTTCTTACTTGCGCCGGAATCTCGCGGAAAAATTGAAGGGGACACGGCCAGAGCGACTCTGAAGAATGTGCAAGTGTATTTTGCAAAAAAGAAGAGGAAGAAAAATAGGGGAAAAAAGAAGGCTTAAAATCTTGAGCTTAAAATCAATAAAAAAAATATTTCGCGAAGACAAGATTTGTTGATGGGAGGTGGAGGAATTTTTGTATAAATGGACCACCGCGAAACGTTGAGTTGTAGGGTACTTAAGTGTTTTCAGTTACATTATAATTACGATATTTACAAATTAAAAAAGTATACACGTAAGGCAGAGGAATGTAGGAAATAGGTCACAGAATTGCATTACCTATATTAGTGAATTATAAGGGTTCTTAAATATTTTCATGACATTTGATAAATACTTTTGAGTATACATTTTATAATGTGAATGCTCGTTCTGCAATGCACGTCTTTCAGAACCTTTACGACTAAATGGAATTTTCTGATTACGGGTATACTTTTGCATCCGCTGACATACGCGGAATAACCAAAGTTCTGTGGAACTAAGGACACGCGCGTGGACTATACGCGCCCTCGAGTGACAGGACTCAGCCAAGCATTCCGAGCTTGTGCTGGGCTTCCAGCGCTGCTAAAACAGCGGGAATAGGATCGGATGCGGCGTTCGCCCAGGAGTGGAGAGTACCTGCCGGCGCGGAGCGTCGCGGCGCTCGGTCGCCCGTGCTCGCTCGCCCGCTGGCGTTCGTCGCCCTAGACGGTGCTCCGGTAGAGTTCCCTGATACAGAGTGCAACCTGAACGGCCGCCGCCATTTAATATCTTTTCACCCGTTGGCCCCGCCAGGTAGCATTCAGGAGTTAAGGAGAAATTGTAACAGTCGAAGACATTATGGAGGGTTTCAACAACATTATGACTGGTGTTTGGTGGATTGGTGGTTTCTATCTCACCGACAATACTGCTCAGTTCACATGGATATAAAATGTCGGAATAGCAAAGGATGGCATTACTCTCTATATCTAGGAATTCTATGTCGCTGTCGTGGTGGTGAGAGCGATTGAGAGGTGCCCAGGGCCTATGCCGGATGCCTAGTTGTTATTGCTGTTCCGATTATTCTTACTTCACTCGCTCGTTTCCATCTCCACCCCGTCGCCATCTGGACTGCTCCTTTCAAATATGTCTTCTCATTTTTCATCGAAGTCTTCCCCCGATATATAACATAGTTGCTCTATGATCAGCTCTCACTCAAGTATTATTCACATAAATTTCATAATGTCATCTTTTTTATTATTTTTTTCATTTATCCAGTTTCCGTCAACCTTCTTGAACAGCCAGTCAACCGTTCTCGTGACAAGCGTCCCTTACCCTCCAGATTTCCACCAGCAATTCGACCTCACGCACACTACGTCTATTCTCATGGACTGGGTGTCACTGCCACGTTTCGCTTTTGCCTTCACCCTCCCAATCACCGCCTCACCCAACAGCCGGACAGCGAGAGGGGTCGGTGACAGCACGGAGCGAAGCCTGACGGGGATAACTGACGCGGGGACGCGCGGCTCACAGTCAGGGACTGGGACAGGGACAGGGACTGGGAGAGGGGGGGGGAGCGGAGTGCTGCACTTTTCCAGAGACGTCGATTTCCGAGATTCCTCTCCCGAACTTTTATTGCTCGGCGTCGTCTGTCCGTCCGCCCGTCCGCGCCGCGAGATTGCTCGGCTGCGAGGCGCCGCACCGGGGCGGGGCGCGGCGCGGCGCGGAGGGTTGGAGGAGCGCGAGGGTGGAGAGGGGCGGGGGGCGCGGAGGGTTGGTGGAGCGAGGGTGGAGAGGGGGCGGGGCTGGGCGGGGCGCGCTGGCGCCGAGGCGAGCGGAAGCAGGCGGCGCCCTCTGATGCGGAATGCGCGCTGCTCTGCACTGTGCCGTGGCGGGTGGGAGATAAGCAGCGGGAGGTCAGGGCGTGGGCGAGGCGGGGCGGGGCCCGGGCGACGGCAGTAGGAGGGAAGGAGTTACGAACTTTTGAAGACTCGCTCCCTTTTCAATTTATTTACCAACGGGTTTAGAGGCTGCTTTGCTAGCGCTAGCTGGTTTCGTAGTTGGCTGATGGCTTCGTTAGCAATCGCACGGGCTTCGAAGAGAGAAGAATATATATATATATATATATATATATATATATATATATATATATATATATAATTTGTGCAAAATGATGGAAATCATTCTCAAAAGACTGTAGAAGCCTATCAGGACATACTGTCGCAGTTGAAGGCCGAATGCATACTTTCAATTCTCACAAACAAATTGAAAATATCACACTATCAATATTGTTGTGAATGATGATCAGATGGTTGTTTCGAACAGTAAAAAGCATAAATCCTATATGCGATTGAATGACCTCTTCTTGCATTTTTTCCTGTAATGAAGATCTATTCAAACAAAAAGATCGGCTTTCAAAACGTTTTCCGGAATGAAGTATACGATTGGACATATGTCTCCTCCGTGTCTCGTATTTTCCAGTTTTAGGAGGGATTTTTCCATAATGATTATACGATCCCTGTAATTTCCGATAGCGCAATAAATTCATGTGATTGGCATTAATGCTGCGAAATTGCCAGCAGGCAGCCACATCATTTTGTTTATTTCATACCCGTAACATATTCCCACATTGCGCTGACACATTCACAGCGAAATTTTTAACTTCATAAACACAGCAATTCATTTCCATTTTCAAGTCCTTCTTTTCCGCTGCCGCTGCGGCCGCTACCACCAATGTTACTGCCGCCCCCCGTGTGGGTCCTGCCGCAACACTGCCGAAATTTATGTCGTAATCAAGTTTAGAACTGCGACTCCGGCAGGTAGGCGGGTCACGTCTGCTATCAGTAGCAACGTTAGGCCGGTGGGTTGGAACCGTGAACCTCGTTTGGTTGCAGGGAAAGCCGGGATGCTCCCAATCTCCATACGGAGCGGCAGCGGATTAGCAGGCCCGTGGAACGACCCCGCGCCGCGACGAGTGGGGAGGGGTGGGGGTGGGGCGGCGGGGGCAGGGGGGCGGGGGCGGCAAGGGCGGTGGGGGAGGTCACGTCCTATAGCAGTAGCGGGGGCGTTGTTACTGGTGGTGGTTTTTGAGGGGGCGGGGCGGGGCGGGGCGGGGCGGGGCGAGTAAAGTAGAAAGGGCGGGAGCCAAATTGTTGGCTCCCATCGACCACTTCGCCTCCGACGCCGAGGTGGTGGGTTACGCAGGGCGGGAAAAATCTTAAAAGCGGGACGAAAGTCTAAAAGTGATTTGCATGTGAATTAATATGAGGATGCTTTTGGGGTTTAGATGCGTATCTACATAATGAAAATGAAATAGTGACCTTGTAAGAGTGACATATTGAATAAGAGGGGCGCGACATAGCGTGGCGGTGGTGGCGAGACTTGGCGATGGGATTAATTCCTTATTATTAATATGTTTATTAATAAGAAGTAAAAACTGGACCTATTTCAATATGAATGACATTTAGTACTCCTTACAAAACTCACTAAACGCTTAAGATATACACGTGTTAATTACTAATACAACACTGTCGTTTAGATTTAGAAAGCCAATCGTAACAAAGTTTGTAGTGATATCTGAACAAGATTACTACCGAAGTAATATGGTATGGTTCTCACGATTTTCAGCTTTCACTTTGTAAACATTGCCGGTAATCCTATCGAATACTCGTTTACATTTCGTGAGCATCACAAGTCATATTTCCTCAGCAAACACAGGCCGTCGCTTTCGCTGTGTTGGCAACATTGCGGCCGATTCGTTTCGCGTCGCGTTCGCTGCTTGTTGTGTCTGGTTGCGGGCGCTGGCCCCGCCACCGGCCCGGCCCGCCGTTGTCGCAGTCTTCGCGCGCCGCACCCACGAAACACTGTGGGTGGGGGAGGGGGGGAGGGGAGGGGGAGGGGAGCGGGCGGCGGCGTTTCCCTCGTTCCTCGCGGTTCGCCGCGTCTTTTGGAGAATTTTAACGCAGGCAGTTTATCGCGGGCTTCCCTCTACAGGTGCGTCAAACATTCCTTGAGGGATGTCTCAATGCTGAAAGAGCGCAAGGCGACAAAAGATTTTTTTTTGTGTGTGTGTGAATCGGTGAAGGATTTTTTGTGTGTGGGATGAATCCTAGAGGTTGATCCGTATTAAGCCCTTTTGAAGACTCGTCAACGATATGATTGACAAAAGGAGGAAATTTAAAATGTTGAGGAGTTATCTGAGCCGATGTCGACTTTGATGTTAAGGGAAAATTCAGACTGCGTTTTAAGAGGGTTTGAAATTTTTTTTTCCAAACGCAGTGGAAATGGGGAAAAAATATAATTCCCTCTTTCTGGATTTTGACATACCAAAAACTAATTTACCGACTGAAATTTGAGATCTACTCATCGTTAAACCAACCACCTTGCGAAATCTAAAATTTTACGTTCTAGGTTTTAATCTCTGCTACGTTAAGTATCAGGAAAATCATGCAGCGTCACGTTTGTGCCTAAGCTCTGCGTATTCGCGCAGACTCATCCTTCACACATGTCTTATTTTCTGAAGCGCAGGAAAAAAGAATATCAACTGCGGTTGCACAGCTGCAGTCTGTTTTTAAGCCGAAAGACGCGCCACGCGGGCGCCAGCGAAGGCGAAGGGGGCGGAGGAGGCGCTCGTGGCGCCGCCGGGGAACCGCGGAGAGCAGCGCAAGTAGCGCTTTGATGTGAAGTTGTTTAATTTGTGTTAATCCTGAACATGTCGAGTCGCTGCACAATGCAAAGGCGGCGAATGGGAGGGTGGGGGAGGGGGAATCAAGGGAGTGAGAGGGCTGGGGGGGGGGGGACTTCCCGGAGGCGCAGCGCCGCACAATGCGAACGCATCGCCGCCTTCGCCTCCACCGCCGCTGCCCCTGGCGCCGACTGCAGCTCGCCGCGCAGCTAAGCCATCGTGGCCCGCGGGGGGCTTGCGGGTTGCGGGAGGGGCAGGAAATGCGAGGGGTGGTGAGGGGTGCGGCGGAGAGAGTTCGGTGGGATGGGGTAGGTGCGACCGGCAGAATCGGCGTTGGCGGTGGCGACGGTGGCTAAAGAGCGATTCGCATTCGGCCGGTGCACCCTGTCCAGTCTTCCAGACGGGAGGCCCAGTGAGACGCGGTGAATGGGCGGAACACAGGGGGGATATAATGTGAGTGGTAAGTGGGCAAGGCTAACAACTCCCGAAGCTACCTGGATATACACGCAGAAAGAAAGAACGAAAAGCGGTGGAAATGAGAACTTCGAATGAGAGCTGTTAGAGGAGAACAACTGAGGAACAGAGGAAGGAAAAAAGAATTTGAATTGAAAGTGGATTGCTTCAAAAAAAGAACGGGGACTGGATTAAACAGGGACTAAACGGGAACAGGAAGGGAAGCCGGATTCGGATTAAAGGGGACCGGAATAGGGAGTAAGCGGGAGAGGGAACGGAAACTGAAGAAATGGAGACATCGACCTAGGTAAATAAAGGTATTACAGGCGGGGTGCCGCAGGGACGGTAGCGCTGCGCGCGCATTCCGCGACCATTTCGACCGGGAGAACGCGACCCCCGCGGGCGACAACAGCCTCCTCCGCGCGCCGCCCTCGCCCTCGCCATCCGGGCGACCTGGCCAGCCCCGTCCCCGTCCATGTCCCCGTCCCCATGCGCCGCATGCCGGTCACGCCCCGGTCGGCACCTGGGGACATTCCTGCGAACGCGCCGTCGGCCCGCGCCTCCGCCTCCGCGGCGCACCGCCATTGTTCCGTGGCGGCGGTTAGCCGAAGGGGCGGCGCGGGCGGCGCGGGCGGCGCGGGGGTGGTGCGCGTTAATCGTGACCTGCGTGCCGCAGCGCCCGGGCGTCGACGAGGCGGCGGCGGCGGCGGCGGCAGCGGCGGCGGCGGGGACCGCGCCTCGCCGCCCCTATAGGACTCTGCCGCCGCCGCCGCCGCCGCCGCTGCCGCTCCGACTCCGGACAGGCACGTTTCCATCTCAGCCCTCGGCGCGTCTGCGTGCGTGGATGGTGTCGACAAGGTCGAAGGGAGGCCCAGAATCTTGGTAAGAGTCGGTAGCGGGGAGATCAAGAACTTAGGCGGCAGAGATGAGACGGGGAAAAGTCGAGATTTGTGGACCCGATGGGGTCACAAGAGAAGGGAGGGGCAGAGGAGGGCGGAGGGCATGATACGGGGTGGAGGAAACACGTGATATGATGCGAATGATGGAACGAACGCATGGCAGCGAACGAAAATGAGCGGCACAGAGGAGATGAGAAGGGTCAGAGAGGGGGAGGGGAATACACTGCAATGTTGTGGAGATGTTGCTGCTCCTAAAAGAATAAGCTATATGTCTTAAATATCTTGCGTATGCAGTACAGAATGAAATAACCGTGAAACTTGCTGGATAAAATGTTTCCATTTTTGTTCGTCTTAATTTCACTTATTTCGAATTCACATTCTCTTTCATTGAAAGAAAACGCACGGTGTTCAGTACTGAAATCCTCTTTACCCTCTGCCCGAACAATTGGCCAGTCACGAAATGAAATGAGACTGTTACGGAAACTGTTAAAAATTAGTCTCATTTCACTTTGAAGGAAGATTTTACGGTCCAGGATAGACAGATCGCTCTCCTGCCCCTCCCTCTACCACCGCCTTTCCCGTGACCACCAAGGGTCACCGCAGGTCGTCACGGCATGGCGCCGGCCGCCGTGGAGCAACCGCCTCGCGCACCGAATCCTCCTCCCCCTCCCCCTCCCCCTCCCACTCCTCTCCCGTCGTCGCCCCGCAGGCAAAGCGGCAGGTGCGTGGCCGGACGGGGCGCCCGGGGACTACTTCCAGACAAGTGCACGACGGCTCCCCCTGCCCTGCCCTGCCCTGCCCGCGGCCACCGCCCCTCGCGGAGCGTCTTGGCCTCGTAGCCGTTCCATTAAAGCGCGCGCGGTCGCAGGCGCCCCCTCTGGGGACGACGAAGACGCGAGCGACGTCGCGATATCAGAGGGGGCTTCGTAAGAGCGCTCGCTCGCTTGTAATCGCCGGTGGGAGAGGGGAACGCGGGAGACGGAATTCTTACGAGTCGCTCGGGGGAGAGGGGGGAGGGCGGAAACAACACAAAAAGCTCGCAGGGAACGAGTCACTCCACAAGGCAGGCGGTTTGTGTGTTCGGATGCAACGTCCCTCCCTCGATCTCGGCGGAGATGCGATGGCACAGGGCAGATAGATACTGTGATTCATGCCGCTCGGTGCAACTGGCAAAGTTTGTATGCTGGTGGAGACGTCCTGGGACAATAGCGCGGTGATAGATTGTTTTTAGATATTTATCTACGAGATGGATTTTTGTGTTTTAAAATATATTTTTGATTGTTGAAGCTCTTACAAGAGTCAGAATTTGTAGACTTAAGCCTAAAAAATAACAAAACTATTCAATGGCTATGCTGTTACTTACAGGGGAATATTCTTGTTGAATAGTATCCGTGGTTAAATTCAAAGAGACATTCGTGCCACATTTGAACAGCTGTTATTTAAACGCAGGATGCGCATGGCGTGAGAACGTCGGCGATTAAATACGACAAAAAAGTGTAACCTGAAATAATTAAACATTCCATAGTTGGTAATATCGGCGATTAGTTATATTGAATTTAATATGATGTGTGAATTACGATGGTATGTGAATTTCAATTTTATTAGTAGTTAACATTATTGGTTTATTGATTATAAGACTATAAAAAGGTGTATTTTTCCGATTCAGGAAAAGGTCTATGTTATAAACAGACATAAAAATTGAGGGATTTCTATCATTAGTGCATGATACTCGTATAAAAGTAAAGAATTGTTCAGTGCGGATGACTATTCTCTTGGAATACAGTCATCATATCTGAAGACCGACATTATAATGTATAAAATATTAAACAGCGGGTGCTGTATATTTCTTAGTAGTTGATTTTCTTTGGTCTTATAGTAAATTAATATTTTAAGAGCAAGATCCACTATTCGGGATACTTTCGAATTTGCTCCCTTCTGATTCATAAGCTTTCTTATCAAATAACAGATTAAACGATGCCTTCCTTATCAGAGGACTGTATTTATTAAACTAGCATGAAGAAGTGAGTGGTCACAATTAGGCGATTGTCATCTAACAATTTGCTATAGAATGGTCTCCGTGTCTACAACTGAACTTTGATATCCTACGTAAGCGTAAACGAGTAAACGTCGCCCCGCACTTGAGCCCGTGTGTGCGCCGGGGGCGTCTTGGCCGTCGTGGCCGGTGGCGGTGGCGTGGGAGCGTGGGCGGAGAGCGGCGGGCGCTCGGAGCCACAAAGGCGCGCATTGAGCGGCGAGGCCGCGTGGCGGATGCGATGCGTCTCGGCCGCGGACCCTGCCACCGCGCGCGGCCGACCCGTGACGGATGCGGCGGCGGCGGGTGATAGCGGTGGCGACGGCGCCGCTCGGCCCGGCCCTGCCCCGCCCCGCCCCGCCCCGTCCCCCGCCTCTTCTCGCCATGCCTATCTCATCATATCGCCCCGCCCCGCCCCGCTCCCTCCCGGCCCGCCCCGCTTCCTACCACCCATTCTGACCTGTTCCAGCAATTCTTCGCGCAGCTCCCCTCCAGTAAGATCCATCCCGCTCCGTTTCATCTCCGCCCTACTCCGCTCGGTTCCGCCCCGCTCCGCCTCATCGCTCTCCTCGCCTCTAGGTTCCGACCCATCTCGCCTAGCCCCACCCCATTGCGCCTAACCCCGCGCTGGTCTGCACATCCCTCCCTCCCCGCCTCATTCCGACACGTCAGCCATCCCGTACCGCGACACCGTGCCCCGTTCTGCACCCCGCCGCTTTCTGCCGCACCATCCCTCCGCTCTCCGCCCCGCCTACCCCTCCCCTCCCCGCCCCGTACCGGCCCATCCCGCCTAGCCCCGCTCCTCCTCATCCCTTCCTACCCCGCCTCGCTCCACCACATCACTCTGCCCCCGTTTCTATGTGTTCTGCTCCGCTCCGGCACGCTCCGCCACGTTCAGGCTTGCCGCGGGCAACCAAGGGGCTGAGTTGCCCCTGCGTCGCCAGGAGATAAGTGCAAGGCTAAGGGGGTGGCGTTGACAGGGCGTGAGCGAGTGCAGAGATTGTGGACAGAAGGTTGTGTTGGATGAGGAGTGAGGTTATGGGTGAAAAGATTGGGCGTCGAGAGCCTGCGGGTGGAGGAGGAAAGAGTAAAGAAAGACGGTGACGGTAGAAGGAAAAAAAACACCCTACACATACCATAGCACTGGTTGATTGAGAAGAATAAGTAACCCGAAAGGGTGGTTGGATGAGAAAGAAATTGTCTAATTGAAGTGAGAAGGTAAATTTGCAGAATTTGATACGATTTGTGAAGTTGCATAAATTAGGCGATTTGTGACGTCGGGACCACTAGGAATTATGAAAGAAGAAGAGGGGAAGATCAATCGGATGAGGGAGCGATTGGAGGTGGGGATGAGGAGTAAGATTGTAACAACGACAGACTACGTGACGATACCAGTGATTCGACGTTAGGGTAAACAGTTACCAGATTGAGGGCAGTGGAGGACAAAAAGGCCCCTGGTCGGGGCCAGCTGTTCTTTGGAAGAAACGGTGGCGACGGTGGTGGAGGCGGTAGGTTCAAAGGCGGCCACAAGGGCTTGAGTGGTGGTGGCCAGGACGGATGACACGGTGCAGATACGGGCGGGGGCGGGGGCGGGGGCGGGGACGGCGACGGCGGGCCAAGAGGACGCGCGTGGCGACAGCGTGACCGACGAGCCTTTTCACCCCTCCCCTCGCCTTCCCAGACACTCTCTTAAGCGAGGAGCGCGGATAGTCGAGTGCTTGAGATAAGGCCTCCGCCTTCACGAGCACTCGTTTGCTACTATCGCTCAGGAATCCCAGACCCAAGCCCCGTTCTCTCGGATGTGCCCTGGAGGTCCCGGTAACTCTTTGTCTTTCACGGCCGACAACACGCCAGCATTAACAGGTGTCTTAACTGTGCCATCAAGGAGATGTGTCTATCTGCGCCGTTCGGGGACTAGGAGTTGGATCTCCTTAACAATGCATTGATACCTAAAAATATACAGTACACATGTTGAGATTCTCCTCTTGAATTTTCGCCGATTGGCATTTAATTTCGAAAATAGATGATTATGCTGGCCTGGTCATTACCGATTGGTGACGATGTGCTTTCAGACCTAACGCTGTCCATTGCAAATAGAATCTTCACACTGAAATGAACATTGAGCAAGGCTAAATAATGTACTTCAGGGCAATTGTAAAATATGAAAGCTGTATTAGAAGCCAAACAGAAATAAGTGTTGAAATCAGTGTCCCAAGATCAGATTTTCACAACTTAGAGAGACGTAGATTCTACATTCAAAAGCAAATAAACAACACATTTTACATTATAAAATTTATTCCACATATTGTAATACTCTACCATGACTCTGGCACTTCTTGACTAAAAGCATACACGTGTTACTGGCGCCTGAACGCATCGGCCTGACATCGGTCGATCGAGGTGGAAGTCACGTCCCGCGCAGTCGGAAAGCGAAGAGAGCGACACGTGGTTCCCCGCCCGCTCGTCTCCCCCCCACCCCCACCTGCCTCGCGAGGCGGGGGGTGAGGGGGGGCACGAGACGAGGGCGTAAATTCTCCCCACTTACTTGGCCGTCCCCCTATTTCGCCTGAAAAATGCATCGCCTACTGCGGGGAAGTTGCGGTGATGAAAGGGAAACTTTAACGTCGAGAGCGAGATCGCTTCTTTAAAAGAATTACACGATTAAATATACATGGCGTCTGCTAGCAGGGGCCCCTAGCCGATTCGCCTTTACGCTTCTCCTCACCCCCCCCCCCCACGCCGTCCTCCCGACCTCACCGCCGTCCCCCTTCGAGGACTGGAAGCCTACTCGTCGCGTTCTACGAACGCTTTCGGATCCCCTGAGGACGCTTCGCAACTTTTCCCGAAGAAAGCATCAAGAGGAGGCAATTTTCATTAAGAAGGGAAATATTAATTTCCTTTTAGGCAGGCGTCGCCGTTTCCGAAACAGAAAAAAATGTCGTGGACGCTGAGCACTGCTGGTCGACGAGGGAGCACAAAGGTTGTCAAAGCTCGAATTTAATTACCCATCTGTCGCCGTGCGGGGGCGAAACGCGACGTAGCGAGTGCTCCGGGGTAGGTGACAGGTTTCTATTTTTCCTGTGCGTCGTGCCAGCCCGCAGGAGAACTGGGATTTGAGGCGAAATTTAATTTTTTTGTCGAGCAGAGAAGCCGTTGGAGGTAGTGTTAGAAGCCTCCGTGCGGAGAGAGGTTTTCGTGACTCGGATGAATAACAATTCAGAGAGAACGAAAGGTGGTTTAATATTTCATTTCTCGGTTATGGCCTGGTATGAATGGCAACCAATCCTAAAATGTGCGACTTATTTAGGAAATTATTTGCATTACTGTAAATTTGAGTTTGTTCATCCGATCTTTTTTTATTTATGCAAGAGAAGAATAATTTGATTTATAGTTGAAATAAGATATATGAAAATATTTACTGATGGGAGATGACATTTCTTTGAATGCTCTGTTTTTTATGTTGCAGAGGAGAAAATGGAGTTTTACAATTTGTTCTCGTGATCACAATGGAAGTAAGAAAAAAACGTCTGTCTGCTGTTTTTCTTTGTGTCTGGCAAATTCTGTGGATATTAATGTAGCTATAATTTCAAAAGAAGAATTGCGCTGCATTTACGAATATTAAGAAAAAATAAGGAACTGCAGCGAATTAGAGAGTATATTACTTGATCAGCATACTAGACAATAATCCATTTGCTCTGTCATGAAAACGTTAAACGAAAATGTTATCCTAGGTTTCGATTCAAAGCTTAGCGGATTGTTTGAAAGAGGAAATGGCGGTACAACTTTCCAGCTCTTGAGTTGTCGTGCTTACAGGTTGTTATGCTTTGCGATCTCTGGAGTTCAGTTTTGGGGCGTATACAGAGAAACTAAACGTGTGCGGGGGCGTGGTACATGAAGGTTTAATAAGTCACTGACCAGTGCTCTAGAACAGATCTTTCCGATACGATTCAATGTAGTAGTGGAGAATTATCATGAATGTGCAAAAAGAGCCCAAAGGTTTTTTTTGAACACAACCATAAAAATTAACATATTCAGTTTTTCATATTCGTTTGGTTGTGGTTGTGATTTTAGCATTAATTCGCCTCTAGTTAAAACCACCCATAAGTGAGAAAACGTTCATCCGCACGTGTTGCATATTTGTCTTTGATGGCTACTTTTATTTAATAATGGACTTACAGGACATGTGCAAGTAAATATTTCCCTTTTGCGTGTCGGCTCAGAATGCCAGAAGTTAGCATCGAGACTTACAACTCTACAAATAAAGAGCCGTACGTACCGTGAAGAGCTCGGTGAGCGCTGCGTACACGCGTACGTCATCGCTCTAATCTGAATGCTTACCTGCAACAAACAAAAGAAAAAAAACACGTGTCATGTATTTGTTCAGACAAAACCTTCCACGTGCGATTGAACGACGTTGTCTTAATTTGCGCTGTTTGCGAGACGCGCCGCTCCGCGAGGAAGATACCTCCGCCATGCGCAACACTTTGCGATATTGTGCGAACCTGTTTACCGACGGTTTCCCCCCTCCCCTACTTTTTATCTTACAAGTGCCACTCGTGTGTTATATTTTCATCTACTCATTTTTCTTCTCTCGCATTCTGTTTCGCTGCATCTTTTATAGACTTTGCACTCACATTTGCTCCTACTCGTGGGAACCACAACACGCGAGAAGCACGTACGTCCATACACACCTTGCAATCATCAGCATAATACCATCCATCAACTCGCCCGAGGGCCGGCTCGGGCCTGTGTAGTTCACACACATTTGCTGGCAGCGAACAGCGTCAAAGGAAAAGTCAAGCCTTGAGGTGCGTCTTTGTACACAAAGCCCACTCTGCATTCGCGAATACCCCCCCTTCTATACAGTAAGTGCTTTGTTCTTCCATTGTCGGTGTGCCCGAGCGTATTTTGTGTATTTGCAACCGGGTCTCTCTCTCTCTCTCTCGTCTTTTGAGGGACTTGGTAATGCGACCGCTGTTGCACAGCGGCCGTGGGCCTCTTATTAGCCCGAAGTGCACAGTGGCGAGAACTTTTTTTTTGTCGGTAGCTCTTTCTCATCTCTTTGAATTTTTGCCCCCACACTCCGACCTAGTGCACTTGCGTCCATTATACAGAATATATTGTGGTTTAACCACAGTGTACAGAACGAGACTAGGGGAATGAGGTACTACGTTGGCGTAATGAAGCCTTTTCGTTTACCATTTAGATTTATTTTATTATATTCAAAATGGACCATTACTCGATTTTTGTGACCCTTATTCAGCCTTTTTAACATGCAAAATTGGTCATATCGGATTGCAATGTCGAGACGAGAAAAATGTTCTTCATATTTTTGGACGGGAGATGCAAGGTTCACCAGTGGGAAGTGTGATTTGACACTTCGTATATACTCGTTATGTGTAGGCTACTGAATATGCACGTGTAGGTCTATTTTCGCTATTATTTTTGCCCTTTCATATTTCTGATTATTACATCTTACCGTTGTCATAATGAAACGGCTGCGCCAAATGATATGAAAATTAAATGAAGTTGTTGTAAAATGAAAGTAAATTGGCAGAGAACGAGAGGCTATGAGAAAAACAAAGCATACCATTGGTCATAAAAAGCAATTTTGGTAAAGAAATAAGTTGCAAGAACGTTTGCCGGAAATCCAAGGCTCCCTCCCTATTTCCCAATAAGGAACGATTTGTAGAATGGTAGCTTAAAGCCAAAACGCTTTCTCTACCACGAACCAGCAGATTAAAAAGCGGCACCCAGCTCCGGTGACGGCAAGGAAACCAGCAGGTCACTCGCTGTAACGGCGAGCGTGCGTAGCAATACTCCTCGGACTTTTTTCATTATTGAATATCGATGCGTTTGTTTGAAACTCGAGCGGACACTTAATTAAACAATAATTATTTTTCCGATGTTCGCCCATGCAATTTATTTCTCCGTGCCGCCGCAACGCTGCGCTGGCGGCGCCTGGGCCGTTGCTCACTGGAGCCACCTGTGCCACCTCCGCCACGGCCGCCGCCGCCCCCGTCGGATGACGCAGATACGCGCAGCGTACATCACTTTAACGGCGGCATATGCGCCTGCCCCCATACGCGCAGGGGGTGGGCGAGAGGGGGGGCGGGTTGGCTGGTTAGGGTTGCAGGGTGGCTGCCGCGTCGCGCAGCTCCTGCCGCCCCCTGCCCTCCAGACCGCGATGTCGCCCAATTGAATACCGTCCCGCCCCGCCCTGCCCTGCCCCGCCCCGCCCCTCCCCAGCCGCCGCTAACGGAGAGGGAGTACATGCGACTCGCTCAAAACGATCCGCCTCCTGCTACTGAACCAGAGACGCCGCGCCGCGGCGAGCCGCACTCCAGTGGCGTCGTTTGCAAATGATCAAGGTTCGCATTCGGCGGAATAAATGCGTTTTCCTGCTTGGAAATTGGCTTACTATTGGTTTGGAGTTTGAGTATACTGCAAAAATTGAAATAATTACATCATTTACGTATGTTGTAAAGATTTTGAACTAAAAAATAAAAATTCAAACATGTAACTTTAGAAATACTGTACAAAATTATCAATGTTTGAAACAAGTCATTGAAGTATATGGTATTTGCATTTATATTAGTAAGGTTAATATATCCAGTCTTTAGATAGGCTAAATGGGAATGCAGGCGTTTTTAAATATTCGTATTTTTAAATTTTATTATCCATTATGTAAAATGACGAGCAGTTTTAACAATGTTCCAGAAAATATATTAAAAGTTAAACTCCCAATTGAAATAATTTTATCTAATTCCACACTATATTAATTTAAAATAAAATATTCATTTTATGTTACAATGTTTTATATCACTTCCTTTGAGGAGATAGGATAAGTCGTATTTGCTTAAAAAGGGGCTTTGTTTCATTAAAGATCAAGCAACGAAGTGAAAAGAAAGATGAAATCTGATCTTCGAAAAGGGGCGAGGGATATTAAAGACATTCATAAGACCATAAAAATAACTCGACGAGACAGCACCAACTGGCAGCTGGTGCATTCTTTTTACGCAAGTCACTGCACGTCCTCCCTCTGGCTTCAACGTTGATCTTATGAGTAATGTAAGCACTCTCATTAGCATTCATTGTGTTTATAGACTTCCGTACTCGAGCAACGGGTGCGCTGACAAAAGCTACAACCTGACAGGGTGAAAATCACCGACAGAATCACTCCATCTCATAGGGGAATATTGTTACACTTCGGGCCCCCCCTCGAAGTGCAGCTGGCTCGAATGCGATCGTGCCTCACCCTCCGCATTTTAAGAAGAGGGGATGCGTAAGGACAAAAGAAATGGTAAGCGTGACGGAGAATTGCAGAGGGCACTGGGCTGAGCAGGAGGGGCACATCTGATTGCCGGCCACTGACTCCAGCTGTATTATTACAAAACAGCCTAGAGGATACATTTTTCTCTCTGTATTTTGTGAGACAACACTATTCACGCAATAAAATGTTATTTTATAACAAAAATTAATTTTCATTTAAAGACGCTCGCATGTGCATCAGTAAAATAATTACTCTTTTTATGCCACTTTACATTCTACGATTTAATATAAATTCCAATCTCACTAGAAGAGCATTAGCTCAAGTGCAAATATTTTACCCATACAAAATGTATTGAGTAACATATCATTAATATCCGGAATAAGATTCTTCAAGCGTTTTAGATACTCGCATAAAAGCATCACAGAGAGAGAAAAAAATGTTATTCCGCGATAAGCCAAAACATTTCCTCAATCATCCAGATATCTTTCGCCATTCTGAACCATTTTAGCGGCAGAAATTAAACGATACGAAAACGGTTATACAGAACCGATGGGGCGGCGACGTTGGGACACAGGGCAGAGGAACGGCCCTACCGGGCCCTACTGGGCCAGCGTCGGCCCGGCGCGTGAGGGCGCGCGCGGCTGCAGCAGTAGCAGCAGCTTTGTGCGCACTTGCCGCGATGGGCGCGTATTTTTTCGCGATAACGACGTCCATTGTCCGCGCCGGGTCGTTTCTGGGGGGCGTCCCACCCCACCCCGCCCCCGGCCCCGCCGCAGGCCGTGCGTCAAAGGGCTCGGGGCGGCAGATGGGCGTCGGAAAGTCGCTCGCTCCGCGCCCTTCGCCACGGGGGGGTGCCGCAGCCCCGCGGGGCTGCGGGGTCGGAAGGGCCAGCTTGGATTAGTTACATTTTTTTTTTTTCGTCACCGACGAGGTTGAGTTGAAGCACGTTGTTCAATCACCCCGGTGTTCTGACGTCATCGCCGACGGTCCATGCTGCCTGTTGTCATAAGCGAAGTCGAGATGTTTCTCACTCCGGTGCAATCATATCTATGGATCGTTTCTTGACAGGTGAATACTTTTATCGAGAACTTATTTTCTTAGGGTTTTGCCCGATGATTAAATCACTGTAAAACAATATTAAGAACGGACCTTTCAACCTTTCAAAGATAGCCGAGAAATATGAAATTGTCGTTGTTCAACAACCTCACTCCACTCGAAAAAATCCACGGTCAATTACTAATCAGCTTCATAAAAAACGGTCTTTTGCCCTTTTATTAAAATAATAATTTTATGCAGTGCTCGGAGAGAAAGTAGATGCACATCAGTATAGAAAATATTATTTGCAAAAGGGAAATGCAATGATGGAATAACATCATAGCTCTACAAATATACGCCTACTTCCTGAACCTTCAACAGTAGGTGTCAAAAAACGTTCATTGTAGTGCGAACGCCCTTTACTGGTCGACACGGACGTCAACGGCAGAATACAGCGCCGAAAAAAACAACCGAGGCGCCGAGTAAGTGCCTCTGGATCTGGCAGCGACAACGACCCAAGTACAGGAGGTGACGGCAGAAGAGTCGAGATAGATATGCACCTGGCGCGTCAGGAATAGCAGCGGCGGCGAAAGCTATGGCGGCAGCAGCAACGGCAACGAGACGAGAGCGCCGGAGGGAGCACGGCGTCACACCCCTCCGAGGGTCGCTGAAGGGTTTCCCCGTTGAAATACGGGAGAGATAAGCTCAACCCCAGACTGACGGAATCCGCGGGCAGTACGCGCCAGGGTTTTTAGTTTTAAAATATGGTTTTTATGAAGGAAAGGGGAGATACCGCGGGGCGAAGGTCTTTTTCTGGGGAAGGAAAAAACGCGGGCGGGACGGACGGCTTAGGCTCCGCTGGAAATAGGGCGGCCACCCCCCAACCCCGCCCAGCCCCGCCCCTTCCCCACCTCCACCCCTTTCCTTGCCACCCCGTGCTCTGACGTTCGCTCTCGCGTCACGGAGTCGCGGTGAGCTCACAGCTCGGTCCGGCTCTCGGAGGCTGTGGAAGTGACGCGGTATGATTCAGAGCGGGTATGCACGCTCAGGCAGAGAAGAAACATTTTCTGTCCAAGCATTTTTAATTCATTGAAAATGGGTTTTCTTCCATTGATTTAATTTTGGTCTGAGAATGTAAAGGAGCTAATGATTTAGTCGCCTTAGATGTGCATATGTTCGGGATACATATTAGATTTCTCCAAGAGTGAGAATGAACTAATTTTTCTGGCTGCGAATCATGATACTTAATTCTTTATACAGTGGGGTTCTTTGTAGGCGAATAATGTTAAATATGAGAAGAAATAAGGCAAGATACACTCACGAAGGTTTCGATTTTCATTACTTAGCCGGTAGGCTATATACCATAGTTTCTGACATTTTATATTGCACACTCCTCGAGTTATAGAATACTATGCATTAATGCATAGTCACGCAACCAGTGATATCACACAAGCTGAGAATGAGAAATTTATCTTTACAGAGAATACATAAATAGTATGTATAAATAGTAATAAAATACAAAAACACGGTGATCATTTTTCTTTTTGCGTCTTGGAAACAGCATTGCGTTATCTATCAGAGTACACTCTTTCACAATGTTTCTACAATTCTGCTGACAATTGTACTGACTCCAAACGTTTCTGAACTCTCTCGTCAATCTGCAAAGTTCTTAAAAGTGCCTTCTCTATTCCTTTCTACATAAAATGTCGATAATAATGTCAGAATAAAGACTGACAAACGCAGATTAAATCTGGTTGATTTTCAGTTTTGCCTTTGTAATTTGATTTGACTCAAACGATTTTTTTAATGTCCACATGATTTATCGCCATTCATTATTCTCTTCAAACCACATTTTCTATCTTTAATTCACATACATACAATTATTTTGTATACAACTATTTTTCAAGAACTGTAAAATCCTATAGTTTTGTACGTCTTCAAATTTTCCTCATATGCCAGACATTCCACGTGCTATTGAGGTTACCATTACTATTGCGAAAACGGCCAGACTCCTCCTACATCAGAGGCGAAGGACAGAAATAAGACGTCGTGAGTGTGCGGCATCGCGAACGGCGTCTTCCGATAAGCAGCGCGACGTCTGTCGCTCGAGAGATGCAGCGCTCGTGGCGGGCGGCGAGCGTGCCCGTCCATGCGACAGCGGTCGCCTCGCCCCCTCCCTTCTATGCTCCCATCGCCTCCGCCAACGCTGCCAATACGTCGACTCCGCCGTTTTAGCTCGTATCTCCACCTCTACATTCTGGCTTTGTCTCCGCCGCTACTGCTACTAACAGTCGTTAACGCTACTGCTCCAAATACTCGTTGCCCCTTCGCCCTATTTTGCCTCCTTCTGCCCTCCTTCCCACCTTCTGCCCCTCCCACCGTCTGCTCCTCCAACCTACCGCCACACTCACCTACTGCTACTCCAAAATACCGCCGCTCCCACCTACAGGCACTCCTACATTCTGCCACTCCCACCTCCACCACTTCCAATTCCAGTTTCCTCAATCTCCGTCAAACCACCACTAAGTCGGTCGCACCGCCACTTGCCCCCACGCCACCCACCTCCGCCTTCCACGCCGTCGTCTCCCGCTCCGCCACGTGCGCGGGCGCGCGGGCGGCGGCAAAGCGGCCGCCGTGGTTTGTTGAACGGCGGTGCTCGTTCGGCGGCAAACGGCGACATCTTTCGCCGTCGAACAACGAGGGGTGGGGGTGGGGAGAGCGGTTAAGCGAGCGGGCGCAGAGCGGCGCGTTGTTCTTTTTATGGATATGCGCCGAGTATCAGATGCTGCAATATCGGCCGCCTCCATATCGACAGGCGACGCCCACCCTCCCGCTCGCCCGCGCCGGCGGACGCGACGCGATGGTGAGCGGCAACGGGGGAGGGGGTTGTAAAAAAAAACGCGAAAAAACTGCTGGCAAACGACGACGACACTCGTGCGTGTGTTGGTATAGTTGGGGTTTGGCGGAGGTCGACGGAACGGGAGGTCGGAGATAGAGGAGGCAGAGTTCGTGACGGCGTACGTAACCGCCGGCTGAAGAAGCGAGCCGGCGGCGTAGTAGGTGGTGAAAGATGCAACGTAACACCCAAGAGTAGGTAGAATAATAGGGACGTGGAGGACAACTCCGTCGTATTTTTTTCACAAAGGCTCTACTAGAGACTGACAATGGAAGGTGTTGGCGTGGATAGCAAAAAAGGTGTACAGAGGTAGTGAATTGATGGGGATGCTGTTTGATGTCGGGTAGCCGAGGGCGGCGCGACGGCGAGGAGGAAATTGGCTGGCTGCGCACAGGCGACTGCGACGGGGGCGGCGGGGGTACGCGCGCGTTGGTGGGTGGGCGGCAGACGTCCATTGTCTACCGACGCGTCGCGGCCATCGGAAGAGGGCGGCGGCGGCGATCGGTGCGACAAACAATGGGGCGAGTGGCCATTGAAGCTTGACAAGAGTCGTCAACTTTGTCGCGGCAATTTAGAGGCGCGAGTGTGAGCTGTAACGCGCACATTCAATAGGAACTGCTCGTTTTAAAAGAGTTGGCGACTCGCTTGTGTGAGGCTCATGTGTGAACGTTTATGTACTCGCAAACAATTTATGAATTGGGAACCTCGACAACAGTGCGAGTGAATGTGCAGCATTTTCTCCGGCTTAGTGTTTTTCGATAGTCCTTATATAATCTGGTTCTCCTCAACGTCGACAAATATCTCGAAACTTCGAAAATTTTCCAGAAGTGGATAACAATAAATTTTATTTGACGGGTGTACCAGCATTTTTTTATAACTACATTGTCAATATTTTACTACTTTTTCAATTCAATTTTCATTTATTTGAGAGATTCAGATTCTGAGATTTGAGAGATTGAGACAGAGCAAAATTATATCTCCAAGATATACTTTTCTGTTACGACAGTCTTCGTGGAAATTAAAAATATTCATTAGGGAAGTGCGAGGCTGCGTTTTGCGGCGCCGGACGCCCTGTCAGCGTCCGTTCGCCGCAGCCCTTGCCGCTGGTCGTTCGAGGGCGTGATGGCGGCGGTGCCGCGAGCGGTGCGCGAACAAAGGGAGAAAAAATCGGCCGCGAAGGCGCCCGGGGTGATTGATTCCTGGAGAGCGCGGCGGCGCGAAAAACCTGGACGCGCTTGAGAGGCGGGCTGTTGAGGCGGCGATGAAGCAGGCGGGCTGGATGGAATGGAAAGGAAGGGCGACGAGGGCGACGAGGGCGACGAGGGCGACGAGGGCGACGAGGGCGACGAGGGCGACGAGGGCGACGAGGGCGACGAGGGCGACGAGATTAATAACGCGCATTTAAATGTGATGCTGAAGAGGGCGTGGGGCTTGCGCGGTTGGAGGCGGTTGTGGGGGCTATAGGAAGGACGTGCGTTGCTGTGACGGCGGAAAACCAGGATGCACTTCAAGAGTAATTGTTGTGGTGGAAGACGGAGGGCGTGGAGAGGTGAGGACAGCCTTCGAGGAGAGTACGAAGAGAGAGTATTTTTTGGAGAAATAAGGCTCGGCTGTTGAACGAGGCCGGAGAAAGACACGAGCACAGATATCTAGGTTGGAAGGAGGTGGATCTGATATTATCTTGCTACTATTTTCAAAAACTAAGACTTAAACGTTTTAACAAGATTATTTTGGGCTGAAATTTAAAGTCAGGTCTACAGTAATAAATGTTTTTTGTTTTTTATTAGAAGCTACAATTTTTTGCTGATATGTGATCCAATTATATGAGAAACATATTTCATGTTTGTTGTGAAAAAAAGCAATATTGGAACGTGTGTCGGTGAAAGAGAATGGCATTTTGATGTTACCATGTTCATACATCCTCTCTACACGTATTTGAGGAAGATCACATAGTTTCCACTCACAACATTAAATGACCCGACTTTAATTCTTCTACAAACAGGATAAAAAGGTCAGCAGAAAAAAACTGAACTATTGCCCCGGAGACCCCACTCCTGTCTTTGTCTAAAAGTATTTCACCATTAGTTCGTTTTTCTCTGTGATGTTTTCAAAACGAATATTGCGTAGATGAAACAGCTTTTGAAACCTTTTACGAGAATGTCGGTGACTACATTCTGGTGGCGATACTAATGGATAAAGCACAGCAGAGATTGAGCCCGCGGGACTAGCATCTGGGTATTTTATTGCTACCACCGGGCTCTGGAGACATCCACACTTGTGCTGAGTGTGGACGGCAATACGGACGTGAAAAGGGCGGTTGCTGGGGGGGAAGGAGCGTCGGATGGACGAACGGAGTGGTAAAAGAGAGCAGCAAGAACTGGATGGCGCCGCCGGTGACTACACTTGCGCTGAGTGCGTTTTGCGATGCGGACGTGAAAACGGTAGCTGGTAGCAGGGGCGCCCAAAGAGCGTGGGGTAGCTGGGGCAACTCGCTCAAGGCCCCCACTTACGTGGGGCCCTAAAAATTCATACACAATATATTTCATTCAATACCTTTTTTGAAAATATGTGATTAACTGCAGTTGAAATATGATTCACTTAAAATATATTATTGTTTGTTCTTTGTCTCGGAGTTTATCTCATCCAATGCTAGTGTTGATTTAACACAGTGCGAACAATTCTAAGTTTTCAGAACCACGGATTTGTGGGTTCTTCTTCTTCTTCTTCTTCTTATTATTATTATTATTATTATTATTATTATTATTTCCCAGTGTTTATCTCAGGTGTTTTTGTTAAATGTAAGAGGGGTCCCAGGGATCTACTGCCCCACGCCCCTTACTTTTCTCTGGGCGCCCCTTGCTGGTAGTGTGAGATGGCGAGTGGGGTGGGGGTACGGGGTGACGAAAAGAGGGCAGAAAGAAGTAGGCGGGGCCGGGGGGTGACAGCGAGGGTGGCAGGTCGGCGGTCGGGATGAGCGGCAGCGCGGCGGAATCTGCAGGAGGCGCGGCGCGGCGGGGTGGCGTGAGAATGGAGCTGCGCCGCGGGCCAGGAGGGAGCAGGTGGCAGGAGCCCGCGGGGGCGGTGCGGGGGCGGCGAAGGTCGCCCCCAGGGCAGCGCCGCGTGGGAGGAAGGGAGAGGGGAGAGAGTGAGAGGGTTCGGTGGGAACCAGTGCAGCGGCCCGTCTGAGCCATCTGCCCCCCTCCGGCCCCGCGCGGTGCAGACGGGCGAAACCGTTCGCTGAAATGGTTCAGTCGGCCTTTCGTCAGGCACTTAAAAATCTTGGGGACACACAAAAACCGGGACCCGTTTTCTGGATGAATGAACGGAGTGGCGACAAGTCCATATACCGGAGGTATCATAACAAATTTAATCAAGTTTTTGTAGGTAAATTTTTTGTTATATGATTAGAAATGTACGAGGGCGAATTTAATCTCAATTAGTGTTCCATGAAAATCAATATTGGAAAACAATCTGTTGACTCATTTACTACTTATAGTAGTGAACATGAAATGGAACCAATCATACTGTGTTCTGTCTCTCTTGAACTAAATCGATTTGAGAAAGGAGCTAATTGGCTTGTACTTACTGCACCCAGATTTTCCAACTTTTTAAGATCCAACAGCATGTATTCTAAACATATATAATGATTGTGAGTTCTGGCACACAAATCAATATTTACCCTACTTGGTTCCTTTGCCCATTTTCCACCGACATCCTGATCAAACCCAAAGGGTTTAGCTGACCTGGTTTTGGCATCTTTAATTCTCACGATACGCAAATTCCATTCCCCGGTGTCATTTCACGTGCGCGAGCGCCCCGCATCCGAAAGAACCTTCTCCCCACTCTCTCTCCCCCTCTCCCCCTATCTCTCTCTCCCTCCCTCTCGCTCGCGCGCAGATTCTCTCGGTGGCAGCGGGACAGACAGACAGACGGCCCAGTCGCGCCATCACGGGCGCTGTAAAGGTGGCTCGCAGCGCGGCGGGCCCGTCTCCGGAGGTTCATTATCCACGAGAAACGCGCTTTCCGCTGCAGGCCGTGCTTCCTCCGCGCTCGCGCCCGCGCCAGCCTGCCGCGCACGCGGTTATGAGTGCGCAATAAAACAACGCGCGGGCGAGAGTGCCGGAAAACACACCGGGAGACGTCGCGAAAACGCGCTGAAGACGACAGCCGCCGCACGAGCGAAGCGGCCCGACGCCGCACCACGGTGCGCACTGGGCCTCGAGAGGCGCGCTGCGGGGAGAAACAGGGGCAAAACGTCTTTCCGCCCAACGCCGGAACTTTGAGCAGGTGCCAGAAAAATAATGAATGCCATTTACAGTTGATTACTATTAGAAAAAGTATTACAATTTTTTGACCTGTAATAGCACACGATATAGCTTTTCAAGAGTTCCCTGACACAATTGTATTAAGAAGAGGCATTCGTCAAAGTTATAGGATGTCATGAAATTTCTCGAAAGTATAACTAAAAAATGTATTGTACTATGGTATGATGGAATCATACCCAATCAAAATTTGGTATGATGGTACTTTCGTGATGTACTTTGGTGTGGATGACACTTTTTTAATTGAAAATCATCATTACAAGTACTATTAGGGCATGAAACAAACACATTTTATGAAAGTTATTGGAACTCAGGGGATTTAATTTAAGTATTTTGTATATGGGTCTATACATTCTTTGGTAGGATGAATTGGTTGCTTGCAAATCACAGAAATACGAGCAGTTTGTCGTCGTTTCGACCCACTGGGCGCCGCGCCGTGCAGCGCGCGGTTTTTGAGGCCGTCGGAGAAAGCGGAGACGGCGACCGCGTCGGAGGCGAATGCCGCGGCATTGGTCACGATGAAGATGACTCCGCTCCGGGAGGAAGAGGATCCGAACCGCGAGGTCCGGGCGGGGAAGGGGGGCGGGCGGCAGGAACTTTCGAGGGTCGGGAGGTCGCTCGGATCGACAGGGGACCTTTGGGGCGAGCAGGTCTCCCTCTCTCGTGTTCTTCCTATGTCGAATCCCTTTCACCTTTACGCCAAGATCCAAGCGCAGATTGGGGTTACAGTGCGAACAGCGTACTTTTTTGTATTTGCTTTTAAACTGAGCAGACGTTTGCAGATTGGTTATTTAGCGTCGGTGATGGAAAATGAGGTGGCGAAAATTACCTGAATAGAGTTGAAAACTATTGTTATGTTTCGCAACATGAACATCTGGGACTCAATCTTGAAAGTAGTAATGACCGTACTAGATAAAACGTTTCTAAAAAGAAATTGCTTTTTTGACGGAAGAGTGATATCTAACCGTATAAACGGGTGACTGTGGAGATATTTCAGAAATAATTTCGCATAATTTAGAATGGGGTTTATCCAGGAGAAGCATTATTTTCTGAGGAAGATCGCCAAAGCCTCGAAAGATTCAGAAGCTGCTGAGGTAGTGAAGCTTCTCCGTCTGTGTCCCGGCGGCGACTCTGCGGTCCGTGAGGACAGCGCGGCGGGCGCGCGGGGGCGGACCAGACGAGGCGGGAGGCTGTGGGCGGGCCACGATAACGATGACGCATGCGCTCGTCTCCGCTCCGCTCCTCCGCTCTCAGGGTATCGCCTAATGATCGCGGCCGGCCGCCGCCTCACTTCTTTTCCCAGCAATCTCCTCCTCTCCCTGCGTGACACGCGACGGGGCCCCGGTCGTCATCGCGCGACTTAAAAGCGACGGCGCCTGCCCGGCCGGCTCTCCCAGATAGCGCCGGGCGAGGGCTGCGGCGGCCGGGCCTCGCCTCTTAGGCGGCGCGCGGCGCGGACGCCGCCACTTGTCACCGGCCGCTCCGGCCACATGGCGCGCGCTTAGCGCTTCACGCGGCGCGGCTGGGTTCTGGCGAAGCTCTGGTGGGCGCGTCTCTTTGGAGGAGGCTTTTTGTTGAGCGCCCTGTTTTTCTCTGACTCCATGAAATTTCTCTCTATCCATAAAGCCGGATCCAAAGTAAAATTTCAAATGCATTTTTTAAACAATTGTTGAAATTGAGATAGTAGTATACGGCTTATACAATAATTCATTTGCTTTTCCTTTGTCTTTGATTTTATTGGCATGGTTACAGTGCAGATTATGTGTATTCACAATAATCAAAACATATTACACGATTCAGGCCGTCATTCAGTAATGACAGAAAATAACTTCGAATTTACATATTTTTTTCTTTTTTCTTTCTGAATTTACAGAATTCTCCGGCGAATATTACAGTTACATTATTATAAATATTAAAATAACTTACGAAGTTTTAACAGTTGTTTAATGATGATTCTCCATTCGAGGTGACCCGTGGTTAACACACAGAAATTATAAGGGCAACCACGCTTCACACCTTGTAACTCCAACGGGCTCGCTGTGAGCGTATTCGGCGAACGTGCTTTTTGCGGTGCGCGCTCCTTGCCGAGGGATTAGCGACGGCGCTTTTTCCCGCGGTGGCGCCGCGCGTTGCGCAGGTGCCTTCCCGCCGCCCCTCGGCGCCCAGCGCGCGCGGCACCGGCGCATCGCCCGCCGGAGAAAGCTGACCCCGCGGCCGCGTGACCTGCGACCCGACGCGCCGCCCACCCGCCCGCTCGCCCGCTCGCCCGTTCGCCCGTTCGCCCGTTCGTCCGTTCGCCCGTTCGCCCGTTCGCCCGTTCGCCCGTTCGCCCGTTCGCCCGTTCGCCCGTTCGCCCGTTCGCCCGTTCGCCCGTTCGCCTGTTTGCCCGCTCGCCTGTTCGTCCGCCTGCCCCTTCGTCCTCCTCAGCTCGCCTTCAGCGTTGTCCACTCGTCGCGGCCATTGCTCGCTTCACATTTCCTTCCTGCATCCGTTGCCTTCTACTTCAACCCACTATCACCATACCTCCCCTCACCGTCTTCACACTCCCATGGCCCCTCCTACATCACCATCCATTCACACCGTCCCCTTCCGTTCCTATTGCCCCTCACATGACACACTTCCTTGAAAGTTCCATTAGTTCTCGAACTTTTTTTAGAGATATCGCTCCGCAGTGGATTTGTCCAAACCCTTCATAAGGAGCAACTAGAGTTCAATAACTTGATTTCCACCTGTGACAACATCGGCCTACGGAACTGTTGTAACGAATTTTCTCCTCGCGCAATCATGATGTTGAATCGCAAAGTGCTTCCAAAGAATTGATCCCGGATTCCCATTCCATTCTCGTGCATCCACTGGGCCAGTTCTCATCAGCGCTTTTCAATCGAAACTTCCACAGGTGGAAGGCACAAAGTATGGAACTGCCATAAGGAATAATCACCCAACACCCCCTATTGGGAGATGTCTATCTTCCTATGCTCAGAGGTGGGTCAATAAGCACGGGAGGGCGTTTGTGCTGGTGGTGGAACCTCTACCACCGTCCGCAGTGAGGGTCTGCCCCAGTATTCGGCGCCCGCCCGCGGGCTGCCTGCCTCAGAGGGCGGCTACCGCCCCAGACGGCCCGCGCGGGGCGCTGGAATTTTCTCATCTCGCGAGTCGGCGGGAGACTCCGGCGCGAGAAATCTGCGCCATCCCGTCCCGTCCTTTCCCCTCCCCCTCCCTTTGCCCACGCCCCCACACCCACCCGGAGACTCCCTCCAAAGAAGAAGACGGATTCCGCGAGAGCGCGCTCTGGCGATACGCTTCTGTGTGGACGCAGGCGGCGGCTTTGGGAACGGATTGTGGAGACGGTGGCTGAGGCGGCGGTCGCAAGTGGTCTAAAAGAGGAGTGGATAATGGAATGATGAACGGTTGTAAGGAAATATATGCGATGAGAAAACGTAACTGCAATGATGGTGGTTCTTAAAAAAAATAAGGTAGCGAGTTAGACCGAATCTAGGAAGCATCGAAATGTAAGTCAGCAAGCCTCCGCCTACATGGTTATGCGGCACGCTTATAGTAAAGATTCGTGCGGCAAAACGTTAGCGTATCGCGCAGCGGCAACCAAGTACTGAAGCGCCTCGAGCTGAAATGGTGTCAGGGGCAGCATCGCGTCGCGTAGGCAGCTGCAACTTCGCACCAGAGGCGACGGTGACGCGACGGCGGTGGGGGCGGAGGTGTCGCTGGGCGGTGTCGGAGGGGAGAGGGGAACGCAGATCCTTCTAATTGCATTCCCCTCCCGCCCGCCTCCCGTTCCCGCGTCGGTTTATTGCGCGCCGTTCGCGCCCGCGGCGGCAGCGCGCAAACACTGCGCAGGCGTGCCAACATGCCGCGGTAAACCCCTCTTCTCGTTGGCGTCGCGCGCCGCCCCCGCCCCCGTCGCCAGCCTAAGTGTCAGCGCGGCGCCGCGTGGTGAAAGACTGTGGCGTGGGCGGTGTCTCAGGCCCCGCCGTTCCCCGAAGCCTCCTCGACCGCCTCCGGCGCTTCGATGGGGGAGCTGCTCAAGGATAATCGGAAATCGAACAGAGACCCCTGGCGCACCCTAGCGCCCGCGGCCAAACAAACAGCCTTCCCCTCCATCCACCTCCTCCTTCTCCACCATCCCCTCCCCCTGCGGCTTGCACCCCTCCCTCTCCATCTCTGCTGCTACCGCCACCGCGTATAAAGGGGTAGGCGAATGGAGCCATCAAAGGGACGCTTTATTGCCTGTGTGTATGTTTAAAATCAGCCCCGTCTCGCGCATACACAGAACGTGACTCCAAAGGGAGTCGTGGAAATAGAACGGAATAGTTTTATTGCCGCCCTAATCGAGCGGTGCCGTGACGGCGGAAGACCGGGGGAGCCTCGGGGGTGCCCGAAATATCGTGGAGGCAGCTGCTGCATTCTTCGCTTCTTGCACCCCCTCGTACTTTCGTGCGTCGGTCATTTCCCATGCCAATACTCATTACAGATAACGTTTGGTTTACTCTCCTTAATTTAGAAAAAACGCACGATTGTTTATTTTGACGCCCCATCCATCTAAACTCTTTGTTGTTCTTCACGTCTTTATCCCTCAGGAGTCCCTTCGTTTGCTTTCTTTCGGGGGCAATTTTTCATTTTCCCTTTTCACTCTATTTTTGATTGACGTTTTCTTCGATTTTTATACGTCGACAAGGGAAGATTAAACGTTCTTAAACGATTTTTTTTTTCGGAAAAATAATTTTCCCTTTCTTCACATCCTATGTTCTTCTTACATCTCAGCTGTTTCCTGTGTTATAATCCGAGCTTTCGTATGTAGCGAGTTTCCTCCTTCATCTATTGCTTTTGACACTTCATTTCTTACTTCTTTTTTTGTGTACAGTTGTCTCCGTAACATTTCATCTAGTGTACTTTCCTCTCGGTTCAGTACAGCACATATTCGCCCCTCCCTTCAGGTGAAGCTCCCTCCCCGAGCTGCCCCCTCCACCAGCGCGAGCACCCACGAGGGTGTAGCCCCAGCGGCGGCGGCGGCGGCGGCGGTGGCAGTTGTCGATTTATGGCGTTGCCCGCGGGACGCAACCGGAACTTTTTCCGTCGTTGTTTCGCTTGGATATGAATAATGCCGATTTGTTGCCGCGGTCCGAGGCGATTTGTCTGCCTCTGCGGCCAAATGGAATCCAATTTTTCGTCGCGCGTCCAAGCGACACGGCGACGCGCGCCTCGCAGAACAAGCAGACGGAAGCGGGTTGAGATGGGGAAGGGAGGAGAGGGGAGGGATGAGAGGGCGGGGCTGCGAGGCGTCTTGTTCGCCGTGAGACATCGCGCACTCGTGGCCCTGAGGGGGCAAAACTACGCCCTCGAAGAGAATGGCTCTTGTGAACTTCTGAAGATGGGTGGAACAGCTTATATTTCGTAACCGCAACTTTTGCGGGTATTTATTGCATGCGTCTGGAGTAGGAATTCACTGCAAGAACAGGCTACCTGCGAAAGTAGCTGGTAGATATTTCATATGCTACTTTTATTTTTGTTTACTTTTTTAGTGATCGGCGATCGTTCCGTGTATTTTACGGCCTTTCCACGCATGAAATTATAGTACGAATTATGAAATTACGTCAACGAAGGGTCACAGATCATCTCTTTAATTAGCAAAGGAGAAACTAATTGAACTACTATAGGGAATGTCCTTTCAGATTGAGTGGCAAAACTTCGAAATTGATTTGCCGTTATATCCATTAGAAACAATGTTTTATTCAGAAGTATGGGAAAAACACCTTAATCGTTGTGGGTTTTGATTCGTAAAGCTAATGGGATTGAATTAGTATTATTTCGTGATTGGGTAGGTTGGCCTATAGGTAATGTGCTGAACAATATTCTCGTAAACATATTTCTCGAGTAGCCTCGTCAATTTTCTCGGTAGACAAATATTCCGAAGGTACTGAAACGACGTATAACCGCCTTTCTGGATTTCATCGCTCTTAAGGTAATTTCCTGCCACAGTAAAACAAGAATAGAAACCTCGTTAAGAAATATGGATGATTGCAGAAGTCATTATATCTCCGTTTATTATCATGTCCTGCCAACTAGCTTTCGTGCTTAAACAGACAATACAAACAAACGAAGCTCCTACGAGATGTGTACTCTACCACGCCTCGCATGTTTCTTTAGCTGATGTTTTACACTCTCTCTTCGGGAATCCCTATGCTTGTCGAGGCGTTGGCAACAACTACGTTATGGCCTGCATTTCTCTACGGACTAGGCGACATATTTCCTTTATCACCTACAGTTGTTAGTGCGGTGCGTGGAATGACGTTCTGCTATTGCTCCTGTTTGGAACGTGTCTTTCAAGCGACCTGCCAATAGTTTTCTCGCTTTGTTCAACTTCATGAATCATTCTGAACGCACCCACTCTTCAGACAAACATCGGCACGTGTTAGCGCCCACGCCTCTCGTGTTTGCCCTCGGTAGGCAAACGCTTTCCAGACGGCTCCAGTAGATCCCTTTTCGGCGCCTTCAGTTCTTGGGCCTTCTCCCGCCATATAAACGCGCCCTGATTAATAAACCCGCTTCTGTAACGAACTGTGGTTTAGTGCGTAATTCGATCGCTGCCCAACACCTCCGCCGAAGGGGTAACGGCTGATCAAGAAAAAAATGTAAACAAGAATGTTATGAATGGCAAGCAGATTATTATTAAATGCAAATTTGTGAAATAATTAATTCAAAGGCTCATTTACAACTATCTTAATTTATATTGTTTCCTATATTTATATAAATAAACACCGTGAAAACTAACATAAAATAATAAAATTAATCCACTTTTCAATTCTAAAATTTGAAAATATCTTTACAAATCCAGTTTACCCAAACAGAAAGATAAAAATATAATGTAACCGTATGTAATACACATTTCTTTGAATTGGTGTGTTCCATCGTAGCATGGTGTAATGCTTATATGTGGATATTTACATACAATTACTGCAACAAAAACGATGTTCTAACTAGAATTATAGCACGCCTGATGAAACTCATATGAATCACACTCTGCCTGCAGAATGTTTAAGAATTCATGAGACCTACAGTAATACTAAACAGTGAGGGCATATTCAGCATGTGTTTTGACAAAAACATGGGGTTTCAAAAACAAAGGCACCATAAACATTAAACAGGCGGAATACATGCATTGGGTTAAAAGCAAAGCTACAATTTCCCCACAGGGTTGAAAACTCAAAATCGTTCATTATTGCACAGGATAGTAAAAATACGAACTCAACCCACTCATATGATACAAAGCTTGTAGTTTAAATATCTGCTATTGTCGCTCAATTTTACTATTTCATGCAAATACCAGATCACCCGGATTTCAGTTCGGTGGATGGTACGGGTGTCGTGCTTAACCATTTTTATAAAGTAAAAAAGGACTCTCAGAACTTGCAGATATTATAAATCCATAATGATAAAAAATTGTATTGTTCAAACTGAACAGTATACTACTCGAACAAGCCAAAACAAAAACGGCCAGAACAAAAGATCCATTTTCTTACAAGCCCTCTGAGTGCCCCTAGCGAATTCCTGCCTCGGCCCGTGGAAAGGACCGGGGACTGGAGGAGCTGCCGTCCGGCGCGGAGTCCCACGGGCGGACACTGTCACCCGCCGCGCCACGCTCCCCGGAGGCTGCGGGAGGGCGTCGAAGCGCGTCCTGTCGGAGCGAGTGTCTCGTTGGACGCGACGGCGTCGCCGCCGGCGTTCACGCCTCGCCCTCGCCCTCGGCCCCGCCCCGCCCCACCCTCACCCCCACAGCCACGCACCGTACTGTGGGCCGGAACGGCAACGCAGGCGCGCAAAACACGGCTTCTCTGGAATCTTGCGACGCTGAGTCTACGACGCTTCAGGGTTTGTTTCACGGTCGGGGGTTGTTTCGTGGTCGGGGTTTGTTTCATGGTCAGGTTTAGATGCCCGAAAGGTGTTTCAGATATTAAACATTACGCATTTATTCGTAAAGAGATTCCAGTTTGAAGACCGAAATGTTGGCAACCATGTTTGTGTCTGTCCTGGGCATGGTTGCCAACGTTTAGATCGTCATGCAGCGACATTATTCAAGGATAAATGCTTAATCCTTAATATCAAAATGCCTCTTCATGCATATAGTTCTGAAGGTTTAAATATGACGGCGGAAGCGTTCGCGGCCATGCTTAGGACATGACGTCTCATGATCAGCCAAGAAGATAAGGATTCCAGACGCGAAAGCCAACGTCTTCACTGTTCTTGATTTGCAATCGATACAGGCAATAAAACAGAAAAAAAGTTTAGAAATAGTTCAATAAATATACAAAACGAATAAAAGCGCCCCTTTTTGAAGTTTGTGTTTACTACAATGGTTTGTGTCCAGGAGGAGATTCAATGTCTCCCTGCCAACATTTCCCATTTCCCCCCACGATTAAAGTATGTTACTAAAGGTTTCATTTCTTTTTGCATCGTCGCCTTTCACAAAGTTTCATGAAGAATGCATTTTTACGGGGTTATAATAGTTTTTATTCCATCATTTCAAGACCTACTACTGGTTACAGTTGAAAATTGGACAATTTTATTACGTATAATTCACATATCCATCTCGTAAAATATTTATTATCTTCTCTATTATACTTATCGTCAATTCGTAGGGCAGAAACAATCTGCACCGAACAGTAGATATTACGAACATTTCGTGAATCACTCAATTTTGTTCCCTCACGGAACATCTACCTCGAAGTAGGTCGCCTAAAACTTTGTTTTGCTGTTTTCTGGCCAGACATCTCCACGATTCGAGAGTACTACGAGTATCTCACCGCTTCTCAAGAAAGTTAATAATTCTTAAAGAACATCGGGATGGATTAAAGCAAAGGCAGAGTACATACATGCTTCAGATCCCCGTTGAACCCTCGTAATGTTTTAAATAAAATTTTATATAGACTAGAACTTTTGCAAGCTAAAAATTAACATTAATATATTTTACGTATTTATTTGAATTTGATGATCATTTTGACTACACATGTAAAATGTTTTATTATTATTTTCGTTATTATTATTATTATTATTATTATTATTGACACTATTATTATTATTATTATTATTATTATTATTGCCTTATCGCAGTCCTGCTTGGGGGCTTCGAGATATCAATATATCCCCGAGTAACAAGTTTGGCCCAGTAAACTTTTTTTCCCTGTATGCGCGCGTGTGGCCCCTTTCGTACTAGTGTGCGCCGGTCGGCGTCGCCCCGCGGTGGCTGTCGCCCGCCGCCATTAGCGCGCGTGATGGATCGCCCGCGGCGATCGCCTGCGCTGACGCCCGCGCGGCCCTCGTTATACGCGCGTTCTCGGTCCCCCCCCCCGCCCCTCGTCCTCGCACCCGCCTGTCCCTGTCGATCAGCCACGTGCGGCGGGCGGCAGATGCTTACGGATCAGCAGCGATTGAAAGGGTCAAAGGCGCTTATTTGGAGAGACAAAAGGCGGGTTGAGGTTTATGAGGACCTCCTTTTTTACTGCTTCATTTAATCAATAACATCTTATAAGCAATATGATACTGCTTTATCTTTCGGATATAATGTTTCACTTATATGCTCTATTACAATTTGCATAATCGTTAATGGTAATCATCATGCTTCATTTTAAATATTGTGCAATGTTTAATTTTTTTTTCTAATAAGGAAATTTTCCCATGTAACGACCTTTCGTTGCTTTAATACCTAGGTGCAATCAAAATGTAATATAACACATCTAAACTGTAAATTACATGCGGGCATTAGGAAGCTACCTTTTGTTTCCGTGACATCTTTTTATGTAATTACCCTCTCACTCTCTCATTCGAATATGAATATCACATGAATGATTATTATCATTGAAAACGTTTTTTGTTAATGTTCATTCGAACTTCTTCCATTCTCTTGTCACAGTTTATGAGTGAAAATAATGTTTGCACAGGAATGTTGGAATTTGATGATTAACACAATTTGAACTCCAATTTCATTTTCTGAGTGACTCATATTTCCTTTCCTTCCTCTTCAACAGTATCAAAAAGTTATCAACAGGTTTCACTTCCCAAGACGCGCGTCTTACGCATTAAATGCTCGAACTGAAACTCCACGACTGCCCACCACACATTCTAAATCTTCCCGCTCGCACGCTCCAATAAAAAAAATAAATCGATTTTCGATGTTCCAGGGGAAGTAGGCGCTCCTATCGCAAATCGCTTCCTTTCAGCACGCCGCTTCCCGCGACCATCCGCACCCATTCCTCTCCGCCTCGGCCTTTACGGGCGTGTTTACCGGCCCCAATATTTCTTATGCAGTTGGGACTTTACTCCGCCAGTTATTGCCCGGCGAATGGCCGACCGGTTTCCCCGCGAGGCTGCGCCACCCTCTGCCCCTCCCCCTTCGTCCCATCGCTTCATACTCACCCACTGGCCCAACCGTCTCCTTGCCAGCTCGCGCTCCTCACGTCGTATCTCGGGATAAGTGGCGCGATTGAGCAATACCGCTGTAAAGTGAATACGCGCCCGGCTGTGATTTAACGTTATTAGCGCCCCTCTCCCGCCGGCTAAGTGCCTCTTGAAGGGCCGTTTGTCCTCGCCCGAGGATGCGTCGGCGCGGCGCGGGCGGCTTACCGGCGGCGGCGGCCGTGGTCGCCCCGGGCCATCCGCGTCCAAGGCGACGAGGAAGAGCGCGCGGCGGCGGGGGGGGGGGGGTGGATGATGGGTGCGCTGCGGGCCAAGAGAATTGCGCGCCGGTGGTGATGGGCTCTTGAAGGATGGTTGAAAGAGAGACGCCTCGGGTGAGGTTTCGTGAGGTGTCGAAATGCGGAGGAAGCTTCATGAGATGTCGAATGTTGTTTTGTGGGTGGGGAGGTTATAAGGAAGTGGAGATGGGAAGATTGCGAATTTATGAAGGCGAGATAATTGAACAGAAGTGGGAAAACGTGGCCACTTGCCAAGAGTTACTTTCAGCAAAAAGACCGGGATAGCTAACATTCAGGAAACGATTGAGAAGAAAAAAAAAGTAATTTATTACTTGTTTTGGTGCATATTAAAAGAGTGAAAATTTGGAGCCACACGGTAAGAAGTGGAACAAAATGCAATGCTCAGGAAATTTGTTTCTCGGATCAACACCGGGCGAATGCCAGAGCAGTACCCTTACAAACGGGCCCGGACCGTGCGCGATCTCACCTTCCTCTTCATTGTCCTATCCTCATCCCTTACACACTTACAGTAACATGCACTACACTACCACATATAACGGGAGACCCGTCAGGAGCTAAGAGCTTGTCCCGGCTGGGGCGGTGCTCCTCTGGTGGGAGATTCCTGGTTGGGGAAAAACCCGCTAGCCGACTTTAGGTCTGCGCCGGATCTCACCATACAGCGGGGTAAAGATCACCGCTACCTCCTGAGCAAAAAACATGAATTACACTTACGGGACACGACCCTGGTAGTTGACGTGCTCGGAATCGCTAAAACAATCAATCAAGCTAAGGATATTTGCTTGGTCAAGGATAATGGAATATTGGTAAAGTACTAATGCTGCTGACCCATCGATGATAAATGATCGATGAGTTGACTTTCTGACGCCATACATACGGTAAAGATACCTGGCAGATGGGCCAGGCGGCGTGTCAATGGCAGACTGAGAGAAGAGCAAACTGTGCTAAGGGTGTGTGTGGGGGGAGGAGGTGACAGGAAGCATCCCCACAAGGGGAAGGGAAGTGACTAGTTAGGGGAGTCGAGGGCCATTGGTTGCACAGGTGAGAGGGTCCCGCGAGGGGGGGGGGGCGAGAGCTGCTTGGCGCGGGACCGCACAGGTGGCCCTGAGTGGGAACGGAACGCGGGCCAGGGGGTCGAGGGGGGGGGGGGGGGGCTATCGGTGAGGTGACGGATCGGCCATCCGTGCAATCGCCGGCGCCGAGCCAGCAGCACGGGACCAAGCCACGGGATTGAAGCGGCGCAGCGATACCGCGTCGCTCGGCCTATTCGACAAGCGCGAGCGAGCGCCTCTGTACGCGTACACTGCGCTTCGGGGGTTCCGCAGGGGTTGCGCGCGGGGCGCGGGCGCGGGTGCGGGCTCCGGCGGCCGCGAGCGGGCTGTTAACACGGGAAACGCGCTCGTTGGGGCGAGATATGGCCCGCTGCGGTTTCCGCGCCGTGACGGGCGCGCTGCCGGCGGCGGCGGGGGCGGCGACGCTGCTCTGTTGACTCGTCGGAACGGGCGGGCGCGGTAAACGAGCGCGCGGGCCCGAGTCGTGCGACGCGCCGCCCCCACAGCCCCGCCGCCGCCGCCGCCGCCGCCTAAGTGCTCTACGGCTTTAAGTGGCCGAGTGAAGCCCCGCGCCCGAGGACTGCGCGCGCTAACAGGCAATGAAAACGCCCGGCCGTACGGAGCCTCTTCGCGCCGAGAGAGCGCCAGGTGGAGGCCGTCGCGGGCGCGCTGGCGGAGACGGCGGTGGCGAGGTAGACGCACGAAGGAGCCGAGTCGGTGGAGGAAGAGTCTGCTGCAGAGATAGCGTCGATGGAAAGAAAAAAAGGAAAGGTTTCCGTTAATGGTGTCAACGGGAGACAACGAAATAGTTTGCGGAAAGGAATGCTATTTAGATCGGGGTAAAAAGGAGGTTGTGGTGATGATTTCAATCTTAAGACGTTTCCAATAGGAAGCACATGCAATGGTAAAATTTTTGGTGGATTTTAGTGTACGGGGGAGGTCTCAGAGAACTTCTCTGCTCCTGGGTAGAGAAGCAACTGCATCGAAGCAATGGCGGCGTTGAAAACGGCTCCGAAGACGCGGCGGAGCAGGCGACCGGCTGAGGTGGGGGCGGGCGCGCGTGATCCGAAGGCTCACGACCGTGGAGCGTCCGCGCCGCCCGGCCGTCACGCTCGCAGCCCGTGCCGCAGCGTCACGCGCGCCCTCCCCTCCTCCCCTCCATGTCCCGCCTTGCCCCTCTTCGCCGTCCGGTCTCGTCTCGTCTCGCCCCGCCCGCGGGCTCCGAAACCGCGCTCGCCGCCGACGCCGCCTCCACCGACTCGCCCGCTCCGGGAACAAAAGAAGTGCGGCCAGCGAACCCTATAAATTACGGGCGATCCCGAACGGAGCGATGCGGCGCAGAGGTGGAGACGACGGAGACAAGGTGGGGGCGGAGCGCCCGAGATCCTGGGCCGCCGCCCTCGAGGTCTGGAAACGGGGACTGAAGTGGTTATGGAAGTGGCGGAGCGAGACGATGTGACGAAGCAGCGAGGAGTGTTGTAAGTTGACAGAGTAATTCTTGGAAAGTGAAGTGATGGTGACTACGCGGAGGCCAGTCACCACAATCGTGATAGCAGAAATAAGTTTTGGTGTGGGAGAGAATGACGCCGGATGAAAAAAAAAGTCGCATGAGTGCGGTGGAGTGACAGCTAGGCGGAAAGTGCAAGTGGTTGCGAGTCAGGAGATGGAGGTGGCTCTGGGACGTTAGGTGAAGGGGCTGGAGAGGTGGGGAACGGTTTACAGGAGGTAGGCGATTGGTCGGGTAGAAGACGGAAGAATGGGCGAGCTGATTAGAGCACTTGTGCGAGTTCTCCCAGAGGTACTTGCATCGTCCAGGAGCACGGAGGCAACGAGGTCGGTCGCCGTTGCAAGCCTTGGTCAGGGGGCGGGGCGGGGAGGGGGCGTGGAGGGGAGGGTACGTGAGCACCCGCCATCCCTCAATGCCTCCGGCGCGCGGCGCTTCGCTGACCGAAGTGGTGGGCCAGTTCCCTCTGGAGCGTTGCGCCGGTGCTCTTTCCCCGTCGCTTCGGTCGACGATCCTTCTCCATTGTTCCTCCCGAAACTGCCGCTCGCGCGCAAGAGGTGTGCGCGCTCTCCCGCCCGCCCGGGGAGCTGGAGGAAACCTGGCGTTTACTCCCAGGGAATCGTAACAACGGTCATTTGTCAGAGACTTATTTGGGAGTGTGCAGGAAACGGCAGATTTTCCCCCCCGCTCCTCCTGCACTCAACGATGCACGTAAACACATCGTATATCACCGACAGCTGACGTGATTATCACACGGACGATGATGAATTTGACACTTCATTCTCTCGATTCGCGTGATGAAATCAACCGATAAGTTGCCAATCAGAGCGAGGATAATTATTTAGTGGCGATAAAACTTCATTCACACATCTTTAAATTGTCATCACCCTAAACATTTATTGATGTAAGTTATTGTACATGAGTTATGAGTGAATGATTAGAAAGTGATGTGTTCGTTTTGTAAACATGTAATCGAAAATTGACAAAGTTAAATTGATTACAATGCATGGCCTTATCGAACATTTTCTAACGAAAAAAAGCCTCAATCATTGTGTTACACCTTTTTGTATAATCAGGAAATCTAACCATTGCCACAATTTTTGCATGTGGTCATTTGAAAATAGAAATGAAAATTACATAGTATTGACAATGTTAGTCAATTTCAAAAGTAATTTTTAAACATTCATAAAATATTCATAGATATTACACCGCAAAACATATTTATGCAAATTATAACCGAACGTCATCCATAACCCCGTTAACCCCAAGAGCCCTTAATCTGGGTCACGAGAAGATGATGTCCCCGCTTATCTGCCCCGAAGGAAACTTCACTTAAGGACATCCCTTCAATAAATCACGTGCTCTCCGTATGGCGGCGAGCCCGCAAGTCGCACCCGGCCGGCATTCCGCGGTCGTGCAGGCTCGTGCGCGTGCCCGCGTTTCGTGTCCGCGTCGGGGCAGACGCATTCGTCCGCGTCGGGTGATGCTATCGCCGCGCGGCGGTGGCGAACGCGGGGGCGGCCGGGGCGGGGGTGGAGTGGGGGTGGGGGTAGAGCGGCCGGGCCGGCGGGGACGGAGGGGAGAGGGGGACGCCGGGAAATTAATCGTGGCAGATACGCCATCGAAATGGATTTATAACAAAGAGGCGCCGGCCCGCGGCGGCGCTGGCCGTGGAAGGGATGGAGGTGAATAGCGAGGATGGTGTAGGCGGTTGGGACCGTTTGGTGTGGCGATGGAACAGAGAGAGTATGAAGCAGGTCACCGAATGCAGGGGGAAAGGAGAAGACGGATACGGAGCTTATAAAGGGGTAGGGTGGGCAAAATGGTCAAGGACGAGGGTAAGGATGAAGGTAGTTAGCTTTGAAGTGCGAGTGAAAGTGATTTTGATAACAGAAACAATTCTCCACAGAATGTCCAGGGATGTGAGGTAAGACCACGAGAGATGAGTTGTGGGTAAGAATATGCAGCAGCAATAGCAGCAGCAGGGGCCAAACCTCTGTTGGAGGTCGATGAAGGAACGGCGCGGGCGGATAGAACTTCTTGGTCCAGAATCTGTTGATATTGGGCGCTGAGTAGAATGTCGAAGATCATGAGCGGGGATGGGTTCAGAGTGGGCGCGCGGAGGCCCCATGGGCGAGTTCCGAACAAGGCAGCGCCAGCAATTCGGTCGATGCCGCGGGGTGCGCGCGCGATGCAGAGGGCGGAGCGCGGATAGAGACGGCAGCGCGGGCCATTGTGGCGCGCGCGCGCATTGTCCCGGAGACGCACGGTCCGCTCGCACGCAGGGCGGCGTTTGCGAGCCTGCGCCCCCGCCCACGCCCCCGGCCGCGAGCCACGAGTTCCACCGCTCTCGACCAGCCCCGCTCCGTCGCCCTCATCCCTCTCCGCAACTCTGATCCACCCTCTCGACCATCGTCCCCGCCGCGCCGCGCCCCGCCCCGGCCACTTCACCGCTCGTACTCTATTCCAGCAGCATCTCCATGTCCTTTACCGTCACGCCGGACCGCGCTTCTCCGCCGTCTCTGTCCCCGCTCTGCTGCAATCCCCGCTCTGCTTCTATTCTCGCTCTGCCGCCATCCCTGCTCTGCTTTTATTCTCGCTCTGCCACCATCCCCGCTCTGCTTCTATTCTCGCTCTGCCGCCATCCCCGTTCTGCTTCTATTCTCGCTCTGCCACCATCCCCGCTCTGCTTCTATTCTCGCTCTGCCGCCATCCCCGCACTGCTGCCATCCCCGCTCCGCCGCCGTCCCCGTTTCGCCGCCTTTCCCGCTCTGCTGCCGTCCCCGCTTCGCCGCCGCCCCGTCCTTCCCGCTCCGCCGTTGCCAACGCCTCGTTCCACCACCGACCCCGCTGTCACTCCATGGTCACCGCCGCCCCGCCGCCGCCACCTTTCCTCCTCCTCCTCCTCCTCCTCCTCCTCCCGCCTCTCCCCTCCTCCACCGCCCCTGCTTATACGGCGTACCCGCACTACCACACCGTTCCAGCTCCACATCACCGCTCGTACTCTATTCCAGCTCCTCGCCGCTCCTCTCACTATTTCTCCCCTATTCCACCACCCTAATTTCGTCGTCCTCCGGTGGCCTCTATCCCCGCCTCCATTGGGGCGCCGCTTCCGCCTTCCCCGCTCCTGTCCAGGACGCCTCCGCCTCCGGCGAGCGAGGCGTCTAGCCTAGCGCCTAGAGAGGAACGCGGAGCGCGGCAGAGATGAATCGGCGCCCGCGAGAGCGAGATTAATCGCGAACGTTGGGCGCGCGAGGGTTTGCAGGCGGCGGAAGGCAGCCGCTTCAATACGGGACGCGCCGAATGGCGATTGGGCCATGCCTCCGGTCGGAGGGGCAATGTTGCGGATCCACTAGAGGTGTAGGGGTAGGAGGTTTCGGGCATAACATCCGTGTGCAGGGAGGAGGGAGTGAGGCCGGGAAGCTAGGGAGACCTTCTTTAAAGTTCAAGGTTTCCTTTAGAATGTGTTGGGTGTTCCTGATGAGAAAAGAAAGTGGTGACTGCCACAAGACAAAAATGGCGAAGTAAGGAAGAAAGCGATCGTGTTAAAGAAGATGTCAGTGTTGGTAGAAGTGAGTTCGTGGTAGACTGTAGTGGATGTTAACGCCGGAAGACGCAGGCGGGCTTATGAAAGCGAATTGTTGTCTCTGTTGCGAGTGTTGTCTGGTAGTTTTGCGGCGAGAGAACAGCTTCTCGGAGTACCAGACCGAGATGGATTAAGATACGGAACAGCGGGGCCAAGATTTCATTTGCCGAGGTTTGCAACGCGGAGGAGCTGCAGCAGCATCTCGAGGCGAAGACGATTGTGGATCTGAAAATGAGGGACTGAGGATGCGAAGACAACGAGAGTACATCCATTGGCGGTGGAGGAGGAGGAGGAGGAGGAGGAAGAGGAGGAGGCGTCGGGAGTGGTGTGTGAACAAGGTTCGCGAAGGCGAGTGCCGCGCCAACAGAAGCCCCCGAGAAGGCGTGAGCGCCGGCGCGCCGCGCTCATTGTCTCGTGAGGATCCGCAGGAACTTGCGGGGGTTGCGCTCGACAACGGAAGTTGTGGTCGGCGCGTAATGGAATTAGACGCGGCGCGGGCGGCGGCGCTCGGCGAGTGAACGATGCCGTCTGCAGGGGCGAGGGGAGGTGGCCATGGGAGGGGGGGGGGGCAGAAAGTACGGTTCAAACCACTTCTGCTCCAACCCCGCGACCGTGAAGAACGGAAGTATAAATTATGGCGGCCGCTGCGCTTAATAACGACGACAGGAGCAATACCCGCGTCGGCCGTTAAACACGGAGAGCAACCCGGGACGAACATGGCGGCAGCGCACTCGGTGATAAATATTGCCGCGCACTTTATTACCCGTATATCCACTTCGACGGGCGAATAAAACCGCGATTTAAATAAAAGTGCGAACTCGTCCCGGGGCCTTGTCCACCCAGCACTTTCTCGCGAGCTCCGCGTCCCGAGCAGACGTTCCTTTCCATCATTTTTATCTCCCGGGCAGTTTCTCAGCCTCTTTTTCTGCCTGGTTATTAGATTCGGCTCCGGCTGGTGTCGTGCCGACCCACGGCTCCGAGTCGTGACGGGAGGTGTGCGGGTGAGTTTTCCGAGTCGGTGAAGATATCTTGTCGTTCGGAGCACATGACTGAACAGCGTCTTCTAAGTTGCTGAGCGGCCGCCTTGACTATGAAAACGTGAAACACGGCGGGCATTCCTTGATGGTAATTCTGCCGACTCATGGGCGGGGCGTTGCAAGTGAGTGAGTTATGATCTTGGATGTTTCTCGGATCGTTTGTGTCGTGGATGCGTGTATTCTTTTTTCTTTTTTTTCTTTTCCCCATTCCGGAATCTGGGGTTCTGCTTCGCTCGTTGTCATTATAACGGGAATTTCTGCAAGTCCTTCGGAAGTTCGTTAACTCGTGAAGAGATTACCCCTATCATTAGCACTAAACAATGGGGCAAAAAGAGGAAGAAAAAACAACAAATAATTGAACAAAATGCGATTTACTTATTACATATTTGAAAATCAAATCAAAGGAAAGAATGAAGTATTTTTCCCAACCTTTCCGGTAAAGGAAAGGAATTGGCGTAGCGAAATTGAAGGAATGCAGTAACTGTTAGTGTAGTACTCAGTTGTTTCATTGCAGAAAGGTGGCTGATTTTCTAGAAACTGAAGCAAATGCAGTGAATTAGTAGTTTTCACTTCACTACAAAACATTAGTATTGAGTTTTAAAAAGATGAATTATATACAATAGTAGAACGAGTAATGGATTTTAACACTTAAAGCGTCTTGTATGACTCGAAAGCGTAGGAAAATGTCCACATTGAATGTAGATTGAATGTGCGCGCGGATACGAGGGCATACGGCCCGGTAATGCTTCTGCAAGTAATTTTATTCATTAGTGTATTTAGTCGGTTGGATCCTCATTTTATCTTCCCACAGGCGTGTATCAATTGGTTTCCTCCAAGCACTCTTGATCTCAGAACATCACACGGGCTTCGGGATCGAAGCCAACCTGACGGACAGGGAACACGCCCTTCCACTCGGCGCGAGGCGAAAAGCCAGCGCCCGCGCGGTGGCCGCCGGCCGGCGACGCGTGGGCGGCAGGGGAGGGGGCGCTTCGCCTCACCTCGCTTCCCTTCCGGGGCTCGCCCGCGTCGGCGGCGGGGGCGGTGGCGTCCTTGGAGCGCCCGCGAGGGCCGCGGAGGCGCCATCCATCGTCCACGGACAGCGCCGAGGCCTTGTTTGATAGCGCCCATCGATTGCGGAATAATCGAATGGCGCGCGCGTCCGATCGCGGTCGGATCGACCCGGGAGCCGTCGCGCAACAAGTCCCCCGCCCCCCTCTCCTCGTCCCACCCCCGCGCACGCCCTGGGCGCAGGCCCATCCATCACGGCTTCTTTCCGCGACGGACATCGCGCCTGCGATGACCGCCCCCGGGACGAGGCCTACGGCCGTGTCTCCGGGAATTGGGGCGGCGAGAAACCGATGCCAAGGGAGGGGGAGGGCGCGGCCAACTTGGGGAGGGGGGGTCGCAAAGTGCGCTCCAATGGTGTTCAATCGTCTGCTCGATGCACGGAACCAGAGCTGAGCTGTTGGACGCGGAGACTGCGGGCAAAAGGCAATTGAGATGGAAGTAATGTCTTGGTGTCCTGACGTAACTGTACCTTAAAAAGAACTGGAAGTTTCTGAGCGAATTATTGTCTCGGAGTTCAATACATTTCTAATCTTATAACCTTCAAAAATCACAAATTACATTTATTTTCCTAAAACTGGAAGTTGTGTGGTAATACTGTTCGTTACGGTGATTCGCTGGCTTGCACATGCAAGCTCAAAAGTTCGTTATAATAGCAGATTTGCCAACTCCTGTTTTGCTCAACACCTCAAGCTCTTGTTATTTTTTTGTATTTTTTGTACGATTAATTGACAGGAACTAATTGAAATGATAGAAGTAGTGTAATCTCGGCTTTCAAACGTCACCTTTGGACATACAAACCCGTCGCGCGTTTATTTAGATCTCATATCTGAAGTTTATCGAATGTACAAAATAGATGATAATAATAACAATATATTATATATTATCTTTATTTCCTCTTTTGTGAAGCCGCGTCACATTCAGTCAAGTGATGTGTGCGGTGCGCGTGCTCTACCGCTGACTGTCCCAGATTTCAATTTTTGGATGAGCCGAATCATACATTTCACAAACAGACACTCTCAGTAATATTGAAAATGAAATTTTGTGCGAATATATAGAACGCGATAACTTTATGCAATGTAATGCCTTTGTTGCAGTTTTTATCAGGGCTCACAATACAGAATGGACAGGAATAGTCATTCCTCTCGGGAGACAAGACAAGTCAGGCTTGGAACGTACAATACAATAACTGGTAAATACCATTTTCTTCGGATTGATGGGAAAAGTACATGTATCTTTGCGACTATAATTTGTTGTTAATTGAAACACGTACGAAGGCCCTCTCGTATCTGAAGGACATCGTAACCATATTTACAAAACGATATAAAAGGAAAGACAATTTCGAACAACATTCTGCAGCACGCTATACTAAATCTTCCAGAGTAGAAAACTATAAAGCTGTCCATTAATGTAAGAATGATGAGGATATTTTAGTGTGAAGCATTTGCATTTGGTCGTAAAATGTAACGTATTTCAGAAGAGACTGTCTAGGAGATTCATCAGCTACTGCGAAATAAATGTCAGGCCGTTACTCGCAACTGCAATACTAACCCAGTGGCCTGCCCAAGAGGTTGGCCAACAGTATGCAAGGGTTGCCTGGTATATTGTCTTCGCCTCGTGATTCTCATCAACTCCTGCGTACTCCTGTAAATGGTCTATGCAATAGGGAGAAAATTAACATATCTTCAATTATTGTCCTGTGCAGTTCAAAAGATGAATCTGTCTTCATTACAGAATACGCACTGTGTGAAAAGACTGTCTTGTCAAAAAGCATAGGAGTGATCATTCAGAGTCGAGAGGGACAAATATTCAAATCGGCCGGGCAATATTAAACGATACGAGTATATTGCATAAACATAAAAACTTCATATTTCTTGCTCTGACGACAGCCATGGAACATTTTTCTGAGCAGGCAAGTAAAAATAAAGAAAGGATACAATACATTGTTTATTTTGTTGTTTCTGCACTCAGATATGCATTCAAATGCCATTCACAAAGAACTATCAAGATAAAAAACTAGTTTAAATACCACCACAGCTTAAACAAATTGATGATTTTACAGATACGGCAAAAAATCAACGATAGCTGTATACCCAGACTCTACTAACTCATCTGCCTCGGTGCTATCTCTCTAGTGATTTCCGTCATTTCATCGCTCGCGCCCGCATGACAACGCAGACGGGCGCGGTGCTTGCGTCTATTCAACCGGCAACCACAGACCGCATGACAGTCGCGACTTGCGCTCGGAACTTGTGAATCCCGGAGCCGGGAAACACACACACACACACACACACACACACACACACAGACCGGTGGTCGGCGCGGGCGCGCGCACACAGAGCGACGATGGTATCTCCGCACGCGGTAAATTTCTCGTATTCCGCACGATCTCGTTCGCGTGTACCGATGTGTATCAGCGCAGAGGCGGGGAAGAGAAAGGGGCGTGGCGCGGAGAGGGCAGAGCAGGGCGGGGCGTGGCGGGGCGCGGATTTACTGCGGCCGTAACTCGCCGCCGGCGGGTGAACGGCCCCCGTTGCCACCCCGTCCCACGCCGTCCTTTCCTTCCCTTCCCGCAACCGGCCCCCCTCCCGCGTTGCCCGCTGCCACCGTAACACGCGACGCGCCCACCTGACCGCTCGCCGCGCGTCTTGGAGGAAGTTGTGGAGGTGGAGGTTGCAGATGATTGTGCTGAAGGTGCCGATGGTGACGCCGATGTTGAAGGCCCAGTTCGAGGCGGAGACGGGGACGGAGTCGGATGTTGTGGTGGCGGTTGGGGAGGTTGTGATGGCGGTGATGGTGACGTCGATGCCCGTGGTGCAGTTTGAGGCGGAGAGGGACGGTTGTTGTGATGGTGGCGGCGACGAAGGTAACGCCCGCATGCGATGGGGAATGTAATATTGTCGGTGACGTATGTAGAGGTAACGGCGATGGCAGATTGTGGCAGAGGGAATGTTGGTTTTGTTAGGGTGAACTCTGCCAACAGTGATGTTGGTGGAGGCAGAAAATATGGTAGTGGCGGTGGCTGCGTCGAGCACTGAGGTAGAGTGGATCCAACTCTGACAGCAGTACTGGAAAGTAGTGGCAGTGACTACGGCAACAGGATGGACATTCCTCTGCGGCAGTTCTGGAAGGTGCAGGCGACGGCTTCCTCGGGGTTGGCGGTGTAGGCTGCCATGGCGGAGGAGATGGCGGCAGCGGCTGCGGTGGATGTGGAAGAGGAAGACGGCGGTGGCAGAGGCGCCTCGAGGATGGACGTTCCTCTGCAGTACCAGAGGGTACAGGCGATGGAGACGGAGACGGCGACTGCGGCGCGGACGAGAAGCTGCGTCAGCGTTGGCGGTGTAGGGTGCCGTGGCGGAGGAGATGGCGGCGGCGGCTGCGGAGTATGTCGAAGGGGGAGACGGCGGTGGCGGACGCGCCTCGAGGCGTGGTCGAGGTGCTCGGCGCCGACGTCGGTCGCCAGGTGCGTCGCTCGAGCGGAACGAAGCCAGCGTCGCGATGCGCGATTCTGCGGGTCGCCGCGTGCCTGCGCTGGCGATCGACTCGCCCTATGACATCACCAATGAATGATGAAAGGGTGCAATAAAAACGCTGACGCAACATCGGAATGATCTCGTTGTTGTGTGGTTAGCAGTTATTGTTAAAGATAGCGTTTAATCTTTCAACTGCGTATCAACAGTAGTACACAACGTAAACGATACGCCGTTCTGTAGGTACATACTTGTCAGGGAAATGATGTAAGTAGGTGTAAACCCAAAGACTGTTGGAGAGGTTTTTAAAAATATTTGATGCTAACTATATTTTTCCGTTCGTTTAAAGATTTTATGCACTCAGGGGTAACGATTGTTCGAATCTCAACAGACATGGATTTATGTGATTCACTGTATGAGGTCATCGTAAAATAACGGTATCTCGCAGGTCAAAATCTGATTTAATAGCCGATGTGTAAAGATAAATATTCGCTCTAATTCTTTTTGTGATTTATTTTAAATGATTTATGCTTCTATTGATACATATTCCTGTAAATAAAACTGATATACTTCAAGGTTTGCATGACGTATTGCAATATTGCGTAGTTTGCATTAACTCCCTATATCAGATTCGTAGGCTTGAAGTTAAATTACTGCATTACGAGAAACCAACGGGTGAACTTAATACATTTAGAGTCGGGTGTCGGAATTATGGGATCACGTAAACGTACTTCACCGCAATAGACAGCATCATATTACTCAAAACCGAATGGGTGTCATTTTTCTGTTTCTTGAATATTTTCTATTCTTGGAACAGGTTAACGATTTCCAATTGAACACTCTTCTCTATCTCACCTTACGACATTAAGAAATAAGTTTGCATGTACCTTTTTCTAATTTGTCCGATTAATGTTTTTTAGGTTCTATGACATTTATAATAAGGATGCACAGTCACTGAAAGATTACTGTTCATGAGCCTACCAACGAAAAGCATTTATTCCTCTTTCTGTAGTTTCATCTGATGCATCCGTTCGCCACTCATCAGAGTAAACGCGTGGAAGCTTGCCGCAATAAAAAAAAAAACTCGTATCCGTTCGCCGTGTTTCTGTACTATTGCTTTCATGCAGTGCCGCGTTGTGCAATCACCTTATCGTTAAGTGCTTGCGTTTCAGACGACTGCAATTACACAGTTTTCCATCTCAGACGTACACGGACTCCTATCTCTCTGCTGCTAGTTACGCGAAATAGAAAAATTTGAGACAACCGTACTGTCGAGAAAGCTAATCACCACCACATGTTCCAAACATAAACTGCAGGCGACGGCCATGTTCATAAAAGAGCTGGTGTAAAACGACGAAGAATGTTTCGCAGAGAGCAGAAATAATGACAAGAACAGTGGTGCAGGAATATAAAATCTTTTTTAGAATTTTCAGATGTCCGAAAGAGAATTGCGGCGACGAAGAAGACGCCGCGGAACGCGTGACGGGAATTGGCTGGGACAGAAGTTGGAAGTCTCTATGTAAGAAGTTAATGGAAAGGTACCAGCGATCATAGTCAGTTTCTTATGGCGTGAGAGTTTCGAAATGATTGCTGGGAGTCGAACGTTGAAACAAAAAAGTGGGACTCTAAAAACTCTGACGAACTAGCTCAATAATATTTACGTGACAAAAGAATGAATCATAACACTATGTGGAAGGTTTCTAAAACGATGCAAAGTATTTCACTGAATTGAATCAATAAGCACTCAGTGTTTCTAGTCAGTTAACGTGTATAATTAAAATATCGTTGTCATTTTGAGAACGTTTCTGTCCGGTACCAGGAGTCAACCGTGTAATGAAAATATTGTGCTGTGAGAATAATCAATCATTATTAGTTTCACAGAGAAGCAACAAAAGTTGTCAACATGAACGTGGAAGAAGAGCACGGAGAGGAACATCAACGCCGGCACGGTACGTCCGAGCGAGTCATGTGAACACGGACGTCCAACGAAATCAGAGAATCCTCTGGGAATCCGAGTCGAATGCAATATTGTGGAGGCTAGTGGTGACCGGGCGAGCGATAGCGGCAGTGCACGACCCGCAACGGAGCAAGCACCGAGCGATGCGCTCGGCGTGGGGAGCTCATCTCCTCGTGGAATGCTCGAACACGGCCCCTCGGAGGCGCGACACGGCCTGCGAGCGGGTCACGACCCACGCGCCTGCGCACGCCCCTCCCTTCCCCCCCTCCGACCCCTGCCCAAAAACGACCACGGCGAGCGCGGTAACTCCGCGCTCCTGACTCGTTAAGTCCGCCCGAGCCGAAGATATCTCGCGCTTCGCACACAAAAACCCGCCCTCCCGAAACACATCGGCGCTCTGAGCGCTACAAGACCACGCTGCGCGCCGCCCGCGCGCTACAAGCTTTCGATTTGCGCTCGAACGCGCGCAGCAAATGGCGGACGCGCGGGGGGCAAAAAAGCGCAAACGAACTAAGCTGGAGGTGTCGCGGCAGCGGGGACGGCGAGCGGAGCCGAAGTTGTGGGGTGGAGAGGTGGAGGTGGAAGTGGAAGGGATGGCGAAGGTGGAAGTGGTGGCGGTGGCGATGATGATGGTGGAGGATGAAGGGATTGAGGAGATACGCGGATTTGAGAGGCAATGGTCACTGCTAAGAGAGGCGTGGGCGCCGGTGTGGGCGGAGCCTTGGATATCGGCGTGGGCGGGAGCGGCGGCGTGGGCGGGAGCGGATATGGAAGTAGAGGACGAGAGGCGGAGAGTGGGGACGGCAGGGAAGCTCTTGCCGAAGGGCGCTGTAGGGTGTTGGAGGGTCCTCGGCATTGGAGGGCACTGTATGCGTCGGATACGAAATGTTTTAATGATGTGTTTATCGATTTCATTAAAAGCGAAACAAAAAAGTGGTCGTGGCGAGCAAGCGTTGTGCTCGAGGCTCTTAGCGTCGATGCCACAGAGGCAGCGGCGGCAGCAGCTGCCGTCCCCGCTGGGCGCCGGCCGAAAAACCGCGACTCGCAGAATGCAGCAGACCTCTGAGCGAATTTGCGGCAGCGAACAGAGTGCTTTGAACAAAAGCTCTCGCACGAAGTACCAGACAGAGAGAAATGTATACTAAGTATACAGAACACACTCATAAGAAGTGTTTTTAAAAAGCACAGAAAAAATATGAAGAAAAATTGTGGGAGAATCAAGACCAAAATGAAATTGAATGAAAGTAACTGTAGGAATCAAAATTTCCCAAATCATGCAACTATCATCGTAATTAGACCGGACGGAAGAAATCGAAAAATATGCAGAGAGAAAGAACATAAAAATATTAAAGCATTTCTACTTCATTTGCATGACTGAAGACAGCGTTATTCCTAAAATAATGAGAGACGTGCAATAATACGATTACTTTACAACTCATTTTGATTCTCTTCCTTCCGTGTTCCCGTTTCTTACAATGATTGCAAATTCATTATAAATTAGAAGCCTAAGAGTACAATAAGGGCCCAAGGGAGAAGTGACTGAGTAGCCGAGAAGAAAAAAAAAAGGAGCAAGAAAAAAGGGGAATATAAAAAGAGAAAACTGTGGCTTCTGCGGCCGGCAGCGGCTGTCGCGGCGGCACGGGACGGGACGAAAGACTCCAAATATTTCAGAAATCCCGCGGCCGCAGCCACCATGGCGTGCAGCCGCGTATGAATATTAATTCACAAAAAAGTTGCACCGAATGGCTCTTTTGCTATTCAGGGCGAGCGCGGACGCGCTGCCGGCGGCGACGGGGCGGGGCAGAGCGGTGCGGGGCGGGCGGAAGGTAGGATCACGCGAGGACCCGGAATATGGAGAGCGTCGGTGTCTGCAGAGTGGTGGCGACGGCGGCGCTGGCGTTCCCATATCAATCTTGCAGGCGGCCGTCGCTTTGTCATAGTGTGGCCACCGCAACTGCGGCCTCCCCCACCCGCTGTCGCTTCAGTCCTGCATATCCCTATGCTCACGTCGCTGACCCTAGTTCCGCCAGGTTTCGGTGGCGAGCCATCCTTGCCTTTTTTTAATACTTAATGCCCATGACTTTTTGCCGAAAATCGGTATGATTAGTGTACGGAACTCTCACCTTTTTATTGTTTAAGGTTTTTTGCTTGTCTTACAAATTTTTTCTTTATAGTAAAAATTGTTCTACATAGTAAAAATATTGGACGGAAGCGCACCTATTACAAATTGAGCAAATTAGAGAAACGTTTAGATTTGTGCATGTTTATTAAGAGTTCATGGCCTATTTATTCCAGTACGGTCTGAAGTTGAAAGAAACAGCCAACAACAACATACATAAATATATAATTCTCATCATTCCCATCACCTTGTTGGACGCAATTACGCTCGGAGAATATATTCCGCAGTCGTAAATATATCCAAATGGTGACCATGTTACTGAATAACAATGCATTTTAATAATTAAATTTATTCCCAATTACGGAAAATGTTTACAATGTTTCTTCAACCAGCACAATTTCCTGCAGAAAATACGTAAAAATCCAATGCTACCTCTAATCGATACACCACTTTCCGGCCTCACCTTTGTACCTCAATTAGCATCTCAAATCGCTCTTACCAAAACCATTCCGGCATCACCGCTCCCTGTACTCAACATTTCTCTCGAGGCCTGCAGCCTTAACCTTCGTCGCCCTCACATCCACCACCACCACATCCACCACCACCACCACCACAATCGCCGCGCCGCCCGCGACCTGTCACAGTCAGCGGTCTGGTCCTCCGTGCTCTGCTCGACTCGGCGCGGCGCATGAGAACGCGCGTACGCGTGGGACGCCGCAAACCGCAGCGCCGTGCGGAATACGAGAACGGCCGCGGCGCAGTTGCCGGGCGCTTACGTCGCGTGGGCGCCCGCGCGACAAACGAGAGCGATTTCTCAGCGCTCGCACGGCCCCCTCAGGACCCACTCGCGGCGCGTCCGCTGCCCGCCGTTCCGCCCGGGGCCCGCTTCGGCAGGATGACGTTCTACGTCCCAGTGTCTGTCGCCGTTCCCCCGGGTTTCCTATGACACTCCCCGTCCGCTCTTGTCGTTCCCGTTGGTCTATTTCGCTCCCGGTCCATTTTCGCTCCCGCCTACCCATTTTCTCGTCCGTTGGCCCTTTTTCTCGTCCGTTGGCCCTTTTTCTCGTCCGTTGGCCCTTTTTCTCGTCCGTCGGCCCCTTTTCTCGTCCTTCGGCCCTTTTTCTCGTCCGTCGGCCTTTTTTCTCATCCGTCGGCCCTTTTTCTCGTCCGTCGGCCCTTTTTCTCGTCCGTCGATCCTTTTTCTCATCCGTCGGCCCTTTTTCTCATCCGTCGGCCCTTTTTCTCATCCGTCGGCCCTTTTTCTCATCCGTCGGCCCTTTTTCTCATCCGTCGGCCCTTTTCGTTCCCGCTGCCTGTTTTCAGTCGGCCTACCGCTACCCCGAACGCGACGTGTTATCGCCGGGTTAAACCAAATATCACTGCACTCCGCATGCGGCGGGTGGGTTATTGCGAAAAAATAGTTTGGTGACGTATTGTCCAGGGAATCGACCGGTAGCGATGGCGAGAGTGCTATATGACATGGAATTGTCTGTGGGTTCTATGAATTTATCTGCTCCTCTATGATGACAAACATCTCTTTTCACAACGTAATAAAAGACAAATGAACCCATTCAGAAGGTCGGTCAACAATCTCATTTGCACATTTTTCCAGTGTGTGAATACTGTTGACGAGGATCACTCACTTTTATGTTGGTAATTGGGTGCAAAATAGGAACATTCATTTCGCGGTCATTGCGCGGCATAGAAATGTTCTTAAAATAAATTATTTCTTAGACACGAATAACTAATTTTTATATCGCATTAGCATACGGCGTTAAGATAATTTGTGCGAATAATAATATTCATTTTGTAATAGTTGGCAATGTGTTCATTATAGTTGCCAGAAAATCTATGGAGGTCGTTCATTTTTTAGTCATCACATGCAAAATTAATTATGAATAAATGTATCAAAGAGATGTATTTATTTTATAAGGCCGAAGAGATTTAGTGTGGAAACAGGGTGTTCGTGGTGCGTGCACATCCACTGTGTGTGGATTAGTCATGCGTGTTCCCATTATGCGTGCTATGCATGCCTTGCCACATCGCTCACGTTCTCGAAATAATTCGCGCCGTATCACACGTTTTCATTTTTACGACCTTTAACATTTTTGTGGCTACAAAAATTAATTAATTAATTAATTTTCACGATGCATAAATTATTTATCGAACTCTTTTAGCACGTATTTCTGTTGTAATCCAATATGTAAATCGCAGTACTTCAAAAAATGAAAAATGAATAACGGTGCTGGTATTAAATGTTGAAAAGGAAACAGTGTGAATTTTCATTGGTTGCCATTGTCACTCAAAATAGAGCAAGTTTTTTTGGAGTGAATATATTACATACAATATATTCAGTATCACATTAATGAACAAAAAAATTCTAGCATAATGAGGAATTTAAACGTATGTAAATTATAATCAACTTTATGAAAAAATGAAGACGTGTTGAACGAAATCATTTTGTACCAGCATACACTTAATGTAAATTGCTAACGTTGTTATCTCATGATACTTCTCGCAAAGTCTAAGGCTGTCCGTTGCCACGGCAACTATCTCGAGCTCAGCAGACGGTACGTAGAGCTCTTGCCGCAGTTGCGGCTACGCGCCTCCACATTGTCACTACCTCCGGCGCCACGTCTGCTCTCGCTGCTTTCTCGCCCAGTCCGTCGCCTCCAACCCACCCCCCCTCCGTTCCTCGGCCCGCGCGTGTTTGCCGGCCGTGTCCGGCTGCTCACCGGCGCAACCCCCATCGCCGCTACAATCGCCGCTCGTTGGAATTGAAACCGCGGCCGGCGCGCGGCGTCTAGCGCTATCGGGTTTTCGCCCGGTATTTCACGCTATCGGGGCGACCGCCTGCAAATTTTTATTATGTTACATTCCTTACACGGCTTTGATTTTAGCCACGAACGAGTTTCGTGGGAACTACGCCACGCCGTAGCGCTCTCCCCTGTGAAAGAACACCGCTCCACCTTCCGTGAGCCTAATGCCACCTGCTCTGGCCAGCGGTCTGCTTACTCTCTCCGCCGTATTATTCGGAGGATACTTCGCGTGCCATTCCTCGAAAATGTACCGTTGGTGGAGCAATTTTCTCACGAGCATTGATTCAATTTATGGCTCACTCCGACTCGGTTCGACGAAGATTCTCACGTTACGCGTCATCGTAGTGATTCTGTAGGAAAACAAAGACGTTGTATATACAAAGAAATGAACTGAAGCAAATGTCGCGTTTCCAAATGAAATAAATCACGGTAAGATCACTTTGTTTTGATAGCGGTTTGTACCACATTTTGAAAAAGAAACGAGGCAATCTCGGCTTATCTGCGTGACAGACCGCCACTAAAATAACGTCTCGTAATAACTTGCGGACATATAATGCCTAGTACAATCGTCCACAACATTTGTGTTTACAATAACTTTTCTTACGAAGTAGGTAATGTGAAAACACTTCGCATGACGTGTTAAATGGTGTCGTATTGAAATAAATAGCTAGTTTATAATATTGAAGTTTGACTTCCAATCAGAAAGAAAGAAAAAGCAATTTATTATATCATTAATTTCGTCGTTCCATTGTCTATCGGTATGACTAGTAAAAAAGAAAAAAAATATTGATGCTTTTGTACTTGGTGTTACGAAAATTAATTTATGAAATCTGTCTTTTACAATGCTCCGATTCCGTGTTACTTTTCTGTAACGTATTTCTTCCGGATTGCGAAATTAAAAATACGCGAACAGCTGACGGAAATGTCAAGAGTGATGGATTGTTTGCTTCCTTTATTCAACCGTCTACCGAGTCGACACAAAGCAGCGAAAATACGTCAGAACGTAGAAGTGGTCATTTTATACCTCTTAAGAACGTCGCTGTCGTTGGCAGCACGAAGCAAGAAGTTCCAACACTTCAACAACATCCCTCAAACTCCATCCACCAATTGCACTAGTACACGTGTTCATCTTCGGTTGTGTCAGAATTGCGAGGGAGAAAAAATGTGCGAATGAGTGCATCGGCTGGTGTTTCTTTAGGGTGAAATAACAGCCCCCAATTAACGCTCGCCACGCCGCACGCACTAAACGGGGCACGCCCGACGCTTTCTTTAGGCCGGCGAAGGTCGAGCGCTCGCCTTTAAACGCGACACAATTTTGCGCGGGGTGTGACACCGGAAAGAAGCCGTAAAGTTAAATAGAGTTCGAAATGGCAAAGAGGCGAAATTCTGAGGTGCTGACAGCTCTGAAGTTATTGCCGGGACAAACACAAATGTTTTCCCATTAGTCAAGACCCTCGACACGAAATCATTCCGCTCATTCGGTCTATAGGCGTTTTTTTGCACGGCTCGTTGCGTTGCGAGGGGAATGGAAGTGATTCGATGCCTTGATTATAAAGCGCAGAGGATAAGTGGCAAAAATATGGAACGAAGAAAAAAAAATAAAAGACTTGTCGATGCGTAGTTCAATTTAAATAAAACAAGTTTCTTTACCCCATTCTAGCTGAATACTTCCTTCCCCGGACGTCACACGAAATTGTAATATTCATGCGTCATTCTCTTTGATATGTAGAACACTTCGTAACGACGTACTCCTTTGGGAATAAGCAAGTGCACGGATTTGTTATTCAAGACTCTATCATGTTGTATTTTCAAACACTTTCGACATTGTGCGTTTATTTTCAACAAAAAATCGATCAGTGTTTGTCATGTCGAGCTTAGCTGTGGGATTCCCGAGCTATCCAGTTTTTTCCTCTCCGGAGCGCCCGGATTCCCCATACGGCGGCCCCTGCTCCGGGGATCTTCCGGCGTCGATATTGTACACACACACACACACACACACACACACACACACACACGGCCCTGGGAGGGCGACCTGACGATATCACCCGTTGGGGGCGGCCGCTCAGCGTCGCCCCTAGTATCTCCCTGTTGGGTCGACGCCTTATCCGTGTCGCCTCGCCCCTCCTGCGCTCTTGCTTTTCCGCCCGCTCGCCAGGTCCCCGGTTTTCAGCCAACCCACTTCCGGTAGTCCCGGTTTTCAGCCCACCCGCTCTCCACCTCCCCCGCTTTTCAGCCCACGTACTCCCCGAATCAATCGCTGATCAGGTAACCCACTCTTCCCCTTTTCAACTTTTCGGCACCTCTTTTTATCCTTTTCAGTCCACCCGCTCTTTATGTCTATCACTTTTGAGCCCACCCGCTCTCCAATTCCTCCGTTTTTCCTCTTTCCCACTCTAATTCTCCCGCTTTTCAGCCAACTCACTCGTCCCCTTTCCCGATTTTCAGCCCATTCACTCTCTAGTACCCTCGCTCTTCAACCCACCCTCTCTGTCTCACTCACTCACTCACTCACTCACTCACCCACACATAACACACACACACACACTTTTCAGCCCACCCGCTCTCCTACTCCCCAGCTTTTCATACCACCTATTTCCTTTCTTACTTTTCATAACATCCAACTCTCTTGCTTTTCAGCCTATCTGCTTTCAAGTTCCCTTGCGTTCCAGACAACGCGCTCATCTTCTAGCCCGCTTCTTCGCTCTCCCGCTCACGGGCTCGCCCTCGCACGTCCTCCTGCGCTTGTGAGTCGCTCGCCCACGCGCTGCCGCCGCCGTCTGGCATTTCGGATTATCTTTGCGACGCGACGCCTCGGGTGCTGGCGCCAGCGCCGGCGCCGGCGCGGGTGCCGAGGTGACGGGGACAGCGTGCGCTAGTTCCTATCTGCTCTCGCACCCGCAACTGCCGCCTTTTGTGTCCCTGCGAGGCCTCCTTGGAAAGCAAGGAACGGTCTAAGGTTCGGAGGTTGGCAGAAACGCAGTGAGATAGTGTGGGAAAGTAGATGTTGCTTATTACAGAACAACTACTTTAGTAGGGTGTGTTTTATCATAAATGGTTGATAGTGATTATTTGACAGGAGTAGTTAATTAAGCACGAAAATGCTTATAAAATGTATGGAATGATATCTTGATACTCGCAAATGTAAAATCAGGAATAATAATTCGCAATAAATTATGTGACTTAATGGGGAAATGATATACGGTTTATAGGAAAGAAATTTATTATGATATGTATTTCTTTCTGCTGTTCAAACCAACAGAAACCAAAGAAATTTCATTTTTTAAATTTTTTCTGGGTTCTTATTTTTAATTTTAAATACTTCTTGTCAATTTAACGAAGAAGTTATTTAACTATTATACCAAGAGGCATCTTCATGAGCGAACTAAACCAGAAGTATTACGATACATAACAATGCACGCTAAGCACCCAGAAAGGGCAATTAGAAAGCGAAAAGGCATCCATAGGTAATATTGTGTTACCGAAACTGAAAGCCACATTTACAGGAAGAAATCTTCGTATATATGTATCTTTCTGACAATCGTCCTCCATCCACTCCACCTGGTAAAACCAGCTCCGACTCTGGAACCAGCGCACTAATTAGTCGTTAGCAATTCCATTCAGGAACGTGCTTTCTCAGAATTACGCTGACGCAACGTCGACTTGTTACGCGCAGCCATAAGCAAGCAGACGCAACGTCGAGCCGCTTCGCGATAGCGAAAAATCCTTTGGCCAACAGACCCACAGCCGCGCGTCGCCGCCGCCGCCACCACAGCCAGCGCCGCCGCATCCAGCGTGACTATCGGCCACCCACATCCGCCTCGAGGGACTGTCTATCTCCGGCTTTTGCTATGCGGGCGCCGCGCTGCAGAACAGTAACACTTCGTTACGCGCATCGCCCGTGTTTACAGGACGACGCCCCCCTCCCCCCTTCTCCCTTCCCCCTTCGTGAGCGAGGAGGTAAAGGGGCTTGGAAATTAAAATGCGAGCGTCTGTAATCGCGTGACTTGCCAATTTTTTTAACTTTCGTTAAGAAAGCGGATTTAATGCGAATCTAAACGTGGCATGTGTCTGCAGAGGAGGTAGATACTGCGAAACGTGATCTCAGACTTTTTGTGTGTGTGGTGTTAGAGTTCTTTCCTGAGATATGTTTCTAGGAGTGGAATAATGCATCGAAAATAGTTTTATTAATGATGCTGCATTACATCATTTGGTGAAGAAATTGTTTTCTTCAGAAGTTTGAAGAAGTTATCCACGAAGTATGATTCAGTGTACAATAATTTAGAATTAGTATTTCGAATGCATTTCCTTCTCATACTTTCAGTTAAGGCCAGCTTTGTACCGTGGTATTATTAGCTCTCATTACACTTCTAAAATATGAGGCAGACCTTATAACTTTCATATTATTATCATTTTGAAATCATCAACGAAGAGCGTGGTGATGTTAATCTCATTCCTGAACACAGTTAACATGAATCTCAATTCGTTTCAGTTTCTCCTCAAAATTACTGTTTCGTTTCAATCGTCAGAATATATACGTTAATCATAACACTCGATTTATTTTGTTATTCGTTAAAAGGCAATAGTGTTCTTCGTACCGTGCTCCACTCTTGTCTACGCTGACACCCACCCGGAGAATCACTCGGGTAACCAAACGCCGCCACATCCGGCGCGAAGAACGGACGGACGGGCGGGCGGACGTACGCTCGTTAATAGGCGCTCACTTAGATGCGGATGCAGTTCGAAGAGGAGGACGAAGAGCGGGGGAGGCCGGTACGTGCCCAGACGGCACGGTCGGGCGGTCGAGGGGTTGGTACCCCTGCCCCACCGCCATGGCAGGCGGGAGCGCCACGCACGGCAGCGCACTTCAGAGCCGCCGGAAGTGATATCATCATCGGCGGTCGCCCCCGCGAGCGCACGCCGCAGGTAGGTAGCTGCGTCCAGCGTCCGTCCGCGTGCCGGGCCGTGGGCGACAGCGCCCACCCATTAGGAGTCACTGTAGTCGCGAGCGAACAAGGAAGTAGCCTGCGGCGCCCTTAATGGAACGTTGTCGTAAAAAAAGGACGACGGTAGAGGAAAAAGAATTGCCACATTGTGCCGTTTTGTCAGTTTCTGCATTTTGTTTTTTAGTCAAGTAGTCACTCTCACACACATTTTGATTCGTGAATTATATTTCGCAGGATGAACGATGAATTGAGCATCGCCAAATAACTCATCAATAACATTTACATTTTTAAATAAAATTTAAAAATCAAATATTTATAAATTTGAATAATAAATTTTAGGTGCTTTTTTTTTCAAATAGATTTAACGATAACTCGTCGAACAAATACTAATATGTATTTAGATACTTCATCTCATGACGTCTCATTCATTGTTTGAGACTTTTTTGCGCTGATCGAGGTAACCCTTTCCAACAGTTTTGTCTGTTCTTCTTTCGTTTCAGCACATTCTTTCTGCGTCTTTCTATTGTAACCTCGTGATATTGTCCGCAAAACATCGCTCGACTCACGTCGTGGCCTGTTGTGGCCCGAAATCACGACTTGTGCAGGAAGTTTTCAAAAGCGGTAAACTATTTTAAACTGGAGATTCCGACTGCTGGTTACCTTTTGACTGCGGCCTCTAAACAGCACGTGCCCGCTGCCGCGCGCGGTCTGTCGCGTCATCTAAGAGCGCAACGCGGCGCGGATTAAATGGAACGGCGGACGCGGCACCAGTTTGCGCCCGCACCGCCGTTTAACATTCCAGACCCGCGAAGCGGAGGTGGTGGCGGTGGTGGCTGGGGGGATAGGAAGGTGGCAGTGGTAGCCGGCGGCGGGGGCGGCGTGGGGCAGCTGGGGGCGGTGGGGGGCGGCAGGGGCAGCGGGGGATGGGGGCGGCGGCGGGGGCGGAGGCGGGGGTGGCGGCGGCGGCGGCGGCAAGGGCAGCGGGGGATGGGGGCGGCGGCGGCGTGTGGGGGCAGATGGCAGCGGGGGCGGGCGAGGGAGGGTCGCGGTGGCGGCGGTGGGGGCGATGAGCGCGATGTCACAGATGGCAGTTTGAAAGCAGCGCAACTCGCACTAACGAGCGGCCGGCGACGGACGGCGCGGCGGCGGCCGGCAGGCGACGGGCAGCGGTCGCGAATGCGCCCGTTGGAGGCTGCGGAGGCCACGGCCAGGGTCGGTGCCGAAACGGAGACGCATGCAAACACAGTGGATGCGATTGCAAAAGGCAGCGCAGCGAGACGGGAATTCTGGATGCTTGATAGAGTAAATATGAAAAATTAATGAAAACGTTTAAAATAGAGAACAAATTGTTAATCGATCGCGTTAACGGAAATTTCATCATTTAAATATAATGATGAATTTGTTTCTGTAAGGTCAAAAAAATTATTTTAAGTATGTTTTGTTTGGCGATCTGAATGTCCGAGGTGGCTAAGAGCCTGTACTGACGCAGCACTTCGGTCCAGAGGGTAGCGGGTTCGAGTCCCGCCTTGTGCATGGTTATCTGCTCCTTGTCTCTCACGTATGTGTTGTTCGGTGGACCTGGCATTCTACCGATCCCAGAGAGGAGCCCGCAAATGTGTTGGTGTCTCGTGCATGGTCGAATATGTGTGACATTTAGACGTCAAGGGTAAGCGGTTGTAGGTTGGAATAAGCCTTAGGGGAAAAATAGTTTTGTTTTAAAAATACTCGATATCATTCTCTGACATTGAGGAGAGCCTGGGAGGATATACAGTGGTGTTCGCTGCAAGTTCCCCAAGAGAAACGAAAACAAATGATCGCCTCTTGGCAAACTGAGATAAGAATCGCGCTCAAATGAGTGTACGCGGCCAGGTGTGGGCGGCTGAGTACTGCAACGTGAGCCTATGGGAATCTTCGAGAGGAGACGAGAGCGAACGGAGCGACTCTGGGATGTGAAGGGTCAGCGTGGGCGATGGTGGGCGGAAGAGGTGGGAGGGGGGTGGCGTCGCTGCGCGTGGGCGCGTGCGCGAGCGTGTGCCGGGCGTCGCGCGCCGCTGCTGCTGAGTCACAGCTGCGCGTTTGCTCGCAACCGTCTTCCCTTCTCCCTCTCTCCCCCGCGCGCATTGCCCGTTCAACCCGTTGGCTCTGCCCCAGGCGGCGGAGGTGGAGCTGTGGCTGCCCGAGGTCTTTATCCACCTACCAAGGAGGTGGAAAAGAAGAATACGAAAAAATAACAAAAGTAAAATTTAAAAAAATATTCAAAAAATCAACAAAAAAAATAGAAAACAATAACTCGGTGGTGGAGACCTAGGAGATGAAGATGCTTAGTGCTGCTGATCAGTCGATGGCAGAATGTTTTTATTTTAATTTTGTTTTCTTCGAAGGAGTCAATCAATTTCTATACCCACACGGTAGTATCTCAAACATATCAAGAGTAGAAACGTGTATAGATATTGTCTCTGACCCTTCGTGACTAGCAGTTTATTAGTTTCTTTGCAAAACACACGAAATACAACCCTCACAAGAGATGAAATAAAATATGCACTAAGGGCGAGATTCGAACACTCGTTCCTTTGAACACTTAGGCACTCGAAGTACATCAATCATCCAACTCGGGAGGTAGCACGAAACTTTACCATTTTAAAATTTTTTTCTGTTTTTTGTTTGTTTTTTTCTTCTTCTTTTTATTCGATCATTACAATGACAGCTGTCATCCTCAAGCTGCATTTTCAACCGAGACACGCGTACGATGTCCACTCTCGTCTAATCTCGTCTCTCAGGTGTCGCTGCAGAGGTTGAAAGAGTGAGGTGGGTTTAATTGCGGCAGTTAATGGACGCTGGCGGGCTGTTTACTCGCGAGAAAACCACAGATGCGAGTGGCGTTTAGAATAATCGTTGAATGGGAATTTCTCGGAATCCCCATGACCTCTCTCTGTAGTGGACTGATGAATCGCCGGAATTGAATGCAGGGTAATTTAACAACTGCATTCACCTGGAGTACAGTTCTTCTTGTTCAGGTGTAATTGATAACATTTGCTATGCTCAGTTGCTGGCAATATTGTGCAAATGTTATTTCTCTCAACAAATTTATTTCGAATACAAATGTTGAAGTGTTTAATATACATTGTTTCCTTTATAAATAAAATAACATTTGGAAATCGAGACAATAAATGAAAATTTATGAAATTTTAAAGGCACTAGTACAATATTTCAATAGAACAAACTTACTGAGGTTGTTTGAGGTTTGAAGTCTAAAGCTGTAAAAATTCTTCGACTAATTACTCACTCACCTGCAAAAGAGAAAAAATAATATACATTAACATTATTTTAACTGGCATGTACATACTTTAAAGGAAAATGGTTAATATTCGTATTGTGTTTCATGAAGGTATACATGAACAAACACTGCTACATGTATAGGAACAATATTAGTGGATATTTAATTTCACCGAAAGTACTATCGACATGAAATGCTGCATGAAAATGTTCAACATATTCCTCATTCATGAAATTGCACAATGTAAAGTAATACCACAAAATTATTCCACGAATTATTTTTCATGAAAAAAAAAAAAGTTTAACTACTCAATCGATATGAATATATCCCTAGTCATGCGTTTTGTGTAGGAAGTAAATATGTTAAATCAAAACCCGTCGTTTAGAGAGAGTTACGAAATAAAAGGAGAAATGTGTGACAGGGCATTATTTAAAGGAGCATGTGTACATTGTAGCATTTCTCAAACCTCGCGCCAAGCGGTGAGCTAATGGTCTCTTCTTTTTCTGCCTGCCCTTTTTACCTGATGTTTGAACTTCGAAGTTATGACTGCTTTCGTTTTACATCACGTCCATCTCGACGTACGCACGCACGAACCGCTCGCTGGCGCCTCCGTGCCTGACCCGTGCGTGTACGCATGAGTGGTGTTCGCACGCACTCGTTGCGCCCCGCGAAAAAAACAACAAAAAAACGCGGGCTTTAAAGGTGTTGTCCGCTGCATGTTTTGTGGTAATTCGTGAATTATGGATTCCATTTCTGCCAGATTGTCCATTTTATATGCGAATAAAACAATAAAGAGAAGCCCCTTTTAGCTCGCGTAATCAATTATTTAGTTCGGTAACGCGGTTGCAGAGGCACGAACGAAATGAAAAAAAAAAAGGAAAAAAAAAAAAAAGAAGAAATAAAAACACGTTTGTGTTGAATGGTTGGCGCGTGAGCGTATGTTTGTGCTTCAACTGTACACTGCTGCTCTCGACCGAATATGGGGGCACCCGGTTCGCGGAATAGAGATCTTCCCACTTTTTTACGAGCCGTGTCGAGTGCGAGGTTGCGATGCTCCCGTGCCGCTTACGCACTGTTCAAAGCTCGACTATCTGCAGTACATCGTCCTTGCTCTCGAAAGACTGCGTCATTAGCAGCACGCATGTTCTACTCCCTCGAAAGGAGGAAAAAAAAACTTCATGAAAGTTAACGTTCCAAACCGTTCAATTTTCAAAGGAAAGCCGCTTTTTTTTCCTGGAAATGTTTGACATATTTAACGTGTGTGCGGTTTTTTAGAAAAGCAGCTGCACATGTGAAGGGGAAACGTGCAATTTAGGTTGAAACTGAGGAGAATATTTGCATTTTAGAAATGGGTTATTTGAAGATTGTGATATCAGCGCCATTCCCAATGAGCAATTATATATAATTTTCCCTAATCATCGAAGTTTAGAGAACATGTAAATGATCACCGTCATTGTCACTATAACTTCTAAAAGAAATACAAAAGAACAGTACAAATTTTTCTTTGTACTCGCGTTTAATAATACATTCAATGGCATCACGATTAAATGATTGCCGTGGTATAACAAAATCGCCTCTAAAAACCTGGCAGTGAAGTATGAAAAACATTTAGAGATGTAGAAAACGGATTTGTTTCAGTTGATAATAGGTTTCGAAACTATAAAAATGCTACCTTCAAGAAAGAAATGGTAGTCCAGTCACATGACGAGAAATGGGGCAAATATCTTAATTCGTTTGCGGAACGAAATAATTGCACGACAACCGTGATGTGAACCAAGAGCCTAACCCTTCATATTTCGAAAAGCCAACATCACAACAAATAACGGCAGAGAGAATAATGGCAAGCATGCAGACTAGCGGCAAAGTAATGCATGCCCGGTCCTCGTATAATGGTGACAGCGGAGTCATATGGTGTTAGAAACAGCGAAAACAGTTACCACGGATTGCTCACAGGCAGGTCAAAGGAGACGGCACCAGTTTGCGCGGTCGAAGGAGCAACGATACCCGACTGCGCGGTCGACGGAGACGGCACTCGATTGAGCGGTCAAAGAAGCCACGATACCCGATTGCGCGGTCGCGACGACGGCGAGGTCGGGGGTCGAGGGTCGTTCGATAGCGCGTCGCGCGTTCCCACGGCGTTGCGCGCGTCTCCGCGGCGCGGCGCGGCGCGGCGCGGCGCGGGGCAACGCCGCGGCACAAATTGGAAAGCGCGTGAAGCCTCGGCCGAGGGAGAAACAGGCCTGCGGTCGCGGGCATTACCGGCCGCAGGGGCATTAGGCGTCGTTTTGTGCGTTCACACTCGGCTGGCCAGCGGGCGCGGTGGGGGAGGGACATCGCCCCCCTCGCCGCCCTCACGCGCGCTTGCGCAGTGCGCGCGAGGAGGCGCTCGGGCGGGCGAAACGAACGCTGCTCCGCACATGGAATGTGGGTACGGGCGCTTTGGATCTTTGGTCTTCATATAACAAGGAATATGATGGATCGATAAGTTCTTTTCATTTCTCTAACAATATTATCTGAGAGCTCTTCATTTATTTAGTTGATCTAAGATTATTTATTCGAACATCGTTGCAATGAAAATGTTTAGACGGGGCAACATTACGGAACTGTTGGTTTTTTGAAATCTAATAAGCAGCACACACTAATTTACCACAATCGACTTTCTTGAGTTTTCAGTTAGAAAAAAGGCATTTAAATAAAATACGAGTAAATGGAAATAGTTCGTAAACAAACCCAACCAATAATGTGCATTTGGTTGTTGATGAGCTTTTAATTAGGATTAAATGTGTTTATAAGTAATGGGATGAGATCTCAGTTGATCCTGTTCTCCCACTGTGCCCCGCGCCGCCCGCACGTCTCCGCCCGCAGGGAAAGCGGTGTTGGAGCGGGGCGGTACGGGGCGGGGCCGGAAAAACGCCCTCCGCCCACAGCGGGCAGGGCGGGCGCGCTGCGGTCGGGTTTTTCGACGCGTTCCGGGGCGGGCGAGTAGGCTCGCGCCCGCCGCCCCGAGGAAAAGTGGCCGATCGCCCAAGTGCCCAGGTGCAAAGTGGCCCCCCTCGGTCGTCCACCATTCACGCCGCGCCGCGAGGCCGCCTCCTTGCGAGCGGAGAAGGAATCCAGACCAAACCGCAGCGCAGAGAAATCAGCATTTCGCCGCAGTTTGGTTGAAACCTTCTCCCTCGCCAAGTAGGACACTTACGGGTTCCACATGATTGCTCGCTGCCTGTGTAGCTCGGCCCGCGCGGGATACTGCGAAACCGATAGTCGCCGAACGCGCGTGATGTATCTTTCGCGGACAGACAGCACTGGCGCTGCGCCCGGGTTGTGCTTCACCGAAGCGCCCTCGGCGGTGACGCTTGCAACGGCAGGGCCGGGGGGACGGGGAGCTATGCGCGCTGCCAGCGCTCTTAAACAAAATACGGTGGCGGGAGGGGGAGGAGGGGGGCGTTGGTGGTGGTCGTGCGTTTTTTGGGGTGTCCCGTTGGACAGGATAGCTTTTTTACTAGATCGAATAGAATAAAATTGGATTTAATGCTGGTTGCTGTAATTGCTTCTCATTTGAAATACTACTACGAATCATCCCGACGGGTCTTGGATTTGGCTACTTTCTACCTAGCTTTTACAGCCTTGCCGTGAGAGCTGAATAAATGGCTCACGGCTTCTCTCGTGTCAGATGGCCATGAATTTGCAGGGGGTTCATGTCATGGAATCTGGTAATAAAGAATCTGGTTACAGGAGTAAGCACTAACAAAAATAGGGTTGTGAATTGGTAGGATGAGAAAGAATGGTCTAAAAAGGACTCATTGAACTAATTACTTAACTTGAATGTTGTTCTCCATAAAATTATCGTATAATCTTGGAACAGATAGTTTTAGATTGTGTATTTTTTAATAGAATAATATTTAATTTATTAAAATATGACACTTCTGACAGCATTGTTGTGAAACGGAAGCTATTAAAAAATGGAATAAACATTTCATTTAAAGCAACACACATGTCATTTTCTGGCCTCTGCCCGAGCTTACATGTAAAACATAATGAATATTACACGAAGGCGTCGCAAATTGCGTGCGTATTGCAACGCACGCTTAAAAAAGGGTGCTGAGTCAGGAGAAAAAGGAATCTTTTTTTTTTCTCGTTTGCTTTCCCCGGTTTCATTTCTTTCTGCTCGTGTCGTGTCAACAGATCACTGGCTCCACCCTAATGCCACACATTAAAAACCGATTGCACGTCGTGAGAGCACAACAAAGCGGGCGAGGAATAAAAATAAATTCGACACAAATGGCCGCGGGGTCAAATTGATCGCCAGCCGCTTTGTGCGCGTCATTTCGATTACAGGCAGTCGTCGCGTCGGCAATGAACGAGGAGGGGATGACAATCGCACGGAGGTGGTGACGGCGGGTTGGGTAACTCTACTCGGGAGCAGGAAAAGGGTGAACGAAGACTCGAGGGCGTTGGGTGATGGACTGGTTGGTACAGCGATGATAAAGGAGATAGAAAAATCAAGTTTGAAGATGAAATGCGCGATACACGTCAGGCATTGCTAGTGGGAGGAACGGTTGAATTTCAGATGGAAGGCAATGAGGGAATATGGTTGAGATCTATGGAGATAACGTAAAGGATTGGGTATTAGGTTAGTAATGAGAAAACGGCAAACATGGGAGAAATTGGGTCATAGAAGTGTGGACAGAACAACCTGTCACGGGAAGTAATGTGGGAACGACACAGATGAATTTACCGATAGCAAAGATAGTATAATTATTCAGCAGGTATGGTTATGACGATGGGATCTACCCAGTGTTCCATAGATTTATTGCAGCACGACCGCAAACAGCCATGGCGTTGGTGAGGAGACGGTGACACCCATGGCTGCGGCGGCATGAGGAAGAGAAAAGCTGCAGAGTGGAAACAGCAGAACCGGTGCGGGCGGGGCGAGGGTGGCCGGGGGTAGCGGGAGGCGTTCGCGTTATCACGAACAGTCGGCGGCGGCGGTGGCGGCGGCGTCGCAACCGCCGCCGCAGCGCGCCCGCCACAAAGGGACACGTCCTTAGGCAACAAAGGAACCTCCCTTTTGTCGCGCGGCGCGCGCGTTTTGTGGGCGCCGCGCCGCGCACGCGAGCCGAGCATTACAACGCGCCGTAAGTCACATCGAGACACAAAACGGCAATCGCGAGCGAGCGGAATTGAATTCGGCCGGCGAGCACGTCGCCCGCCTGATGCCCCGGGCCTCCCCTACCCCCCCCCCCCCCCACGGCCCCCGCCTCCAGCGCTCGGCTCCGCAGCAAGAACGCCTCCGCCTACGCCCCCGCCTCGGGCGAGCGGTTGCTCCCTCGCTCGCTCTGCGACAAAAACGCGCCGCGGTTTCTCAGATAGGCTGCTTTTCCCAACTTGCGCTTCTCGAGTGTCGGCTGTTTTTACGGCCCGAGGGTAATAGTTTTCACGGTTATTTTCCCATTAGTTTGGTTCCTGTGGCGGAGCTTATTAGTTAATGATAAGTTTGGTGGAGTGGAACTTGTAAGGCAATGGGAATTAAATTGGATTTCTGGGATTTGGTGCCATCAACTCCCTGATTCAGCGCTGACTTTTACAAAAATTAGCTTTCCGAATGATCGAGTTTATGAATAATTGTGCTCGTCTATCCGGTGTCTCCGAAGAGTTTTGAAATTTTTGTCATCTACGGTCACTAACTCTACTAAGTTAATCATGTATTCTGTGGAAAAAGATAGGCGATTGAACATAAAATTATAGCCCGGAACTTTAATTCTACTACGGGAAGAACGTTAGATTTGTTGTGTATCTTTGCTTATCAAATATATAATCCATTTCGTTTGGCCACGAGAGACTTGTTTAGACAGTACACCCTTCCCTTCAAAACATTGTTTTAAAGTAGTTCTAAAGGTATTTGCACCGCGGATATTCACTCTGCAGCTATGGCTTCTTGTTATCTGTCAGTTTCGCAAACCAAAAAAGACAATAATTCAGCGATACTGCGAGAGGAACGCGCTCGGTTTAAGGATTTATGAAAAGGGTGTTAATTTTTTTTGTTCAATTTTCTTTTTCAAACTTCTCTCCTGGCAGATGTAGGACTTCTCTCGCTTTGCGACGATGGAAGTTGACGATATGTTGCACCTTCTACGACCGCTCCGCTTTCATTTGTTGCTCGAGGCCTTTACAAAGTTGGAAAAACGAAATCGTTTCTCGTTTTCCAACCGTCAATTTTGTACTCGACGAGGAGTAAAAAGAACTTTCTCGAAAACCGCTAATCCACGACTTTGTAACATATGATACAAAATGGCTTCGAGCGCTTTCTCGGGAAAATAAGCAACAAAATATTTCATCCTGCGGGAGAGAGAATACAGCAATAGAGCTTTATTACAGACTAGAATTAAAAGTCGAACGCATTCCCTGGACGTTAACAACCTTAATAAGGATCGTTTATTTTATTTCATTGTTTTTTCTGGAATCTTGTTAACTCCCATAACAAACAACACGCGATTGCATGCGCAAAGAATAAAATTAGCGAATAAATTCAGTTCGTCTCGTGGAATTCCTGCTCTTTGCAATCTCATAAAGCGAGGGACATTACGTTTAATTGGACATAGGCCATTGGTTGCGTGGCGCTGCCGACTACATGCCCCCGGGGGCCAGCATCTTCGTGGAGAGGATATCCTCGACCTCGTTGGCGTTCTTCGGCTCTGATTGGCGTGGGGAGACCTTACTCGTGACCTCCGAGCTACCTTGCGCTACCTCTCGGCCTCGCGAAGCTATCTATAAGAGCATATTTCATTGATGTAATAATCCACTATCGTTCAAAACAAAACGATGAAGATGCTGCTAGAATTAGTCGCTTGAATAAAGTTTAGTTGTTGACCTTCACCTCGCTTCAGTAAATTACTATTTATACAACATAATTGTTCAGAAAGTAATGATTAGTTATCAATGGCGTTTGTGTCTATGGTGATAATAATTTCGATTTAAAATGCAAATATTTGTAGCTCAATCATTGAAGGTGAGCTAGGACAATCATGATCGCGTACATTAATGAATAAAACAAATAGGATGTGAGAGCCAGGAAAACTGAAGTGCAGTTTATTACAATGCGCACATTAAAATCGTTCTTTATTTACATTGTTTGTATTCGGTTTTTTAAAAGGTAAATACCGAACGTTCCGAGATTTTCGGAAATACGAAAACAAATAATTAGCACGAAGAAAAATAAGTTGCATCACATTACATTCAAAAGCCAAAACAGAAGTTACAAATTTGAGTGGGACGAGAACGCGGAACAAAAACAGAACACGGGATTTCTCGACTCGCGTGCAAATCCGTCATTAGCCTCAAAAATCCCGTCCTCCCAGTGTTTGAAGCGGGAGTCACGGTACGTTTTAAAGACGTTTTCGATCAAGGCGCGGACATTCACCGGGAGAGTTGGGCCGTGAGGCATTAGCGGGGGCGTGGAGATCAAGAGCGTTGCACTCGGGCGAGAGCCATAGTCCTCGTCGCACGCGCGTGCTGCGTGGGGAGCGGGCGGCGGCGGCGGCGCAAAACGAACAGCAAGGCGGCCACGCAACGCCCGTCGGAGCGTTGTTACCGAAGGCCTTGGGCCGACACGCCGCGCTCATCCATCCTATTCCGCCCCAGAGCACACGCGCGCCCGGCACTCGCCGAGCGAGGAGGGAGGGAGGGAGGGAGGAGGGGGAGAGAAAAATCTGGAACAGCGCCGCGGATTGTTTCGCGAAACCAGCTCTCCCAGCGGTCCGTGAGATGGCGGGGAGTCCGGAACGAAGGGGATGGGATGGACGCCGGGGAAAGGGGGAGCGGGGAGGGCTGTAGAGGGCGTGGAGGGCTGTAGAGGGCGTGGAGGGCTGTGGAGGGGTGGGGAGGGCTGTAGGGAGGCGGTAAGGACTATGGAGCAGGGCGGGGAGGACTGTGGGTAGCCGAGAGGACAATGGGGAGCTGGGCGGGCAGTGGGGAGCAGCGAGGGATATGGGGAGTGGGGGTTCATGTGAGTTGCATGGAGGTCGGCGGAGATGGTATGTGGCAGAGAAGCCGAATGTGGCAGAAGAGATGGAGGCGGTGAGAGTGATGAGATTACTCAGGAAGAAGGTCCCGAAACCGCGAGATGGGGTGCGGTGAAGGTGGCAGGGTCTGAAGGCCTTAGTGCACCAACTACATTAGGGGGTGACAGTGCAAGTGCGGTGAGTCGGTGGCGGGTGCTTTCCAGGCTGAGAGGGGGCGACGGAATGCGAGCGGCGACAGTCGAGTAACAGCGCCCGCGTCAACGCATTCTTGTCGCGTTTCCACTGCGACGAGCGCCCGGGAGTGGCAAGAGAGGGTTATAGATGGTGATAAAAATGTTGGGTGTGTGAATTTTAAAGGGTTGAGAGTCCTGGGATAATCCCATATGATTATTGGAGCTATTCCGGCATGTCAAACGCAGATTTACAATTGACATGCCGGAATCATGAAACGGTGGTTGGCTTGTCATGGTCGAAGTATCGGTGAGTATCGTGAAGACAATGACAGCATGGAAAAGGTTCGAGAGTGATAGGAGTTTGTGAACGCTGGGTTCGAAAGATGATGATGATCGAGAATTGTGAGCGAAGAAAACAAGCCTGAAAGGGGAATAGTATTTTTGGATGATAATAATAAGGATAGTGTCATAAAACGTTAGTCTGGCAGCACGGAAACGAAAATGAGGGTATAAGGTTTTGAGGACGTCGCACTGCAGTTGCGTACCGTGCGAACAAGTGCGTATATTGAGAGCGGTATGAGTGTCAAGGTCTTCGGCAGCCAAGTGGCGGCGGCGGCGGCGGCGGCGGCTACCGACGACGGCGAGAGTGGGAAAAGGCGTGACCGCGGCAGCTATGAACGGAGGCACAATGGCGTTGAAGACAATGAGGTCAGCGTAGGTGAAGCGAACAAGAGACGATGCTGAAAACGAGAACAGATACGTGACTGGAAACACAGCGCGCGAGAACAGCGAGGATGAAAGGTGTCGAGTGCACTGACGGCGGACAATGAAAGCTTCCAAGGCAGTTAGGGTGGCAGGTGTAGCAGAAAGTTAGGAGGTAAAAAAGCTGCGAGCTGCGTGATGGGAAAAGAGAACAGCGGGACTGCAAGGCCCCGGCCCGGGCGGCGGCGGCGGCGGCGGTGGGGTGCAAGAGAAGGGTGTCGGGGCGGGGAACCAGCGCGCTCAAGTGCTGCTCAGGACCGCGAGGGTGGTTACGATGTCGAAGACGGGGTTGAGTAGGGGTGGGGGAGATGGGCTGCGCACGTGCGACCACCGGTATGGCCCCCCCTGCCGCCTCCGACCTCCCCGCCACCGCCTACATCTTCCCCCACTACTTCCGCCGTCGCAATTAACGTGCCCTTTGATCGCGGAAGGCCGAGCCTGTGATTTAATTAAAGCGTCAAATGTTTTCTTGCGCCCTATCGAGGAAGAAGGTGCAAGGCTGCAGACGTCGACAGGACGAGGCGACGGCGGCGGCTGAGACAGGAGAGGCGACGGCGGCGGCAGCTACTGCAAAGACAACGACGCGCGCTAGGAAGTTTTTAATTAATCTGCTGCAGAACGTCGGCTCAACTTTGTACTACCTGCGCGCTCTTCTGCAGCCCTCACGTTAAATATGTACATTTTCTGGTCGTAACAAGGCGTGTTCCCGGGAACTTTTTACAACATTATTTAAACGTGGCTTTTTTTCAACTTGGCGGTGCGTTTTGATGAAATATTTAATGGAACTGTGGCCGAAAATGAGGTTTTAGGAACGCAAGACTTCGTTTAGTGGTGGAATAAGATTTAGGAATCAGGGTGAGAGAAACGGCAGGTCAAAGCAGGACGTTTGGTGTTGCGAAGTATAGTCTTCTTTGAACTGGCATAAGAGCGACTGCATTGAAGGTGTTTTTCTCTAAGGAAAACGAATATCCAGTATGTTATGTGTTTATTGATTTTTCTCCATGTCTGTTTATTTTTATTCGCAATTGTTTACGTCAGTGTGCTCCATTTAACACCAATTGCAGGTCACTCCGAACATGTACAGTGGTATATTATAAATTACTGTCGATTTTAATCTTAAATATTTTTACAAGCTGTGTTTAGCTAAAACATATTGGAAGCCTTCATTATTTTCTATTTCAATAAATCAGAAGCTTAATTCTCATCACAGCTTATAAATGATACCATTTGTTTAGCTAATTCGATTATGTAGTATTTGCTCTGTCCATCTCGTGACGAGATAATGGCGTTTGTAACGACTTCGAAGCGCGATGCTCGTAATTCATTCTGAAGTAAAATTCATGGAATTATACATAATATATCGATGGATTCACACGTGTTTTTCTGGAAATCCTCTATAACAATAATGCTAATAATTCTTTTTATAAAGGAAAATTTATAGGTCTCATAATAAAATGACAAAAGGAATATTAAGTATTTTAGTAATTCTTTATTTTCTTTTGTTTTTTAGAGATTCTTCCTTTTTAAAATGACATTTTAAAAATAATATAGTTTCTTTATGTACATGATTTTTATGTATTATATTTTTGATGTAGTACCCTAACTGACATAAACACTTGTTATTATCTTGAAATCTCTCCAGATAAACGCAGTTTACCCTTAGGCGGCAATTCTGTACCGATGAACAAGTTTTTACTGAAAACTTAAATAGAAAAAGCACGTTATGCACATTTGACGCACATATTGCCGTTACTCTTTGAAGTGGTCCGATCCCTTTGCCCGTGCGCTGGCTTAACGCTCGTTGAACACGCTGGGCCTCAAGGGGGAGCGAGTGTAACGAAATGAGACGATTGGCGCGACTGAAATGAAATCAATGATTGGGTCATTTACCAACAATGGCTCTCGCGAAAGGTTCCGATTCTGCAGATGCGAGTCGCGAAAGGCGAAAGAGAGAGAGAGAGAAGAAGGGCCCGCCCCCCATTCTCCTAAAAAAAAAAAAAAAAAAAAAAAAAAAGGCGTCGAAAGGCGTGGAAAGTCCCTAACGGCTATTGCCACTGCGCTATTACAGTTTCAATTCCGGGGCGCCGGTAGCGCCCTTCTGCAACGCAAACATCGCGCGCGAGATCGCATTACTACGCGATCGCTTCCAGCGGCGTCACGCGGTCAACGGCGGATGACAGAGCGGCGGGAGGCGTACAGCGGGGGAGCGGCTCTCGACGAGTAGAACATTTTCCCTCGGTCAGATTGTATTTTTCTGTGTCACGGGAAATGAGTCATATGGCGAAGATTCTGCCTATAGTACAGGATGTGGAAAAATATCTATTGAATACTTCGGTTATTGAGGATGCACAGAATATCGCATGTAGAGAAACTGCAAACAAATGATTGAAAATCCATGTTTTAAATAACCGTATACCACTCGAGATCGATGGCTAATTACTCACGTTATAAATGCAGTACGAACTACCTACAAATAATACGAAACATGCGTCAACAAATCTTATTTCCAGTAAGGATGTGCTAATGCAGCTTCCATTTCGGGTAGCCGGTAGCACCCTCTTGCAACTCAACCATTGCGTAGGAATTCCCCCTATGAAACGGAAAACAATAAATTTTCATATATTCTTATTCTTCAATTAATAAAACCTTAATCTTATGCAATTTTAACTATTTTATAAAGATTCTTCTACCAATATGGGAATGTACGCTGTGGATCACATCCACAAGCGGAGTCCCCACTGTCTGCGAGCGTTTGTCGCGGGTGCGAAAGATCGCGCAGGCTCACCGACCCGGTGGGCGATTATCGTTCGGAGGGCAGCCGAAATTGGGCGCGGAGGTCGCGGGGGCGCGGTCACGTAGGCGGCTGGGCGCGGGCGCGGGGGCGGAGACGCCGGCGTCGCCGATCGATGGTCGCTCTCGATCTGACCGGCCGCGACCGGCGGCGGCGCTGGTGGAGGCGAGCGGGCGGCGTGGGAACGCGCAGCTGCGGCTACGGCCCCTGCTTTTGTGAGGCTCCACTGCCGACGCCCCCGCTCTGCCGTCATCGCCGCCGCCGCCGGCGGTAGCGAAAAGCGATCCGCTCTTTTTCAAACGTGACGGAATTTTTATTCAATTTCCGAAAGCCGTGAAATATGGGTCCGCCGGCGTTTAGCGGCGACCGGGGCGTCGCGACGCCGCCCTGGGGGGCGTGGCCCCGCGAGCGTCGCACGTGACCTTCGTCGTCCCAGCCGTCGTCGACCCGGCTGCATTTGGCTCTTTTCATTTTTCAACATCGTCCTCGCTTAAGCCTGTTACGGGTCTCCCTGCGAGCTCTTTATTTATAGGCGCGCCGGCTGGTCGATGCGGTCGTAAGTCGGCATTCTCGTAACTACCTTACGTGCTCCGTTTTGTGAGTGGGGGATTTCAATTCGTCGTGCACCTGACCTTTCAGTCATCACTTCAGAATCGGTCGGAATGTCCATGGGTCACGCTAGGCGGCGGCGTGGTTCGGGGATTGGCCCGCGGATGCGCCGGAGCGCCGCCGCCGAAGACGCCCGACGGGAATTCGTGTCCCGGCGCGCCCGCGCGGCGGATGCAACGATCCGCGCGGTCGTTTTCTGCCGGCGCTGCCCACTCCCCCGCTTTATTAATCGGGCTGTGTTCTGTTAAAAACAGGTCACGACGGGATCCGAAGGCGGCGCTGGGCACACGGGCGTGACGAGAAGAACGCGCTTTGTGCCGCGCGTGCTGGGCCGGCAGGGGACGGGCAGAGGGCGGGAGGGCTCCGCGCGAGAGCGTTTTGCCGCCGCCGCCCGGGGAGGAAGAAATTAGGGGACGCGCGGCGGGAGTGGGCCGCCCGGGTCGGGGGGAAGGACGGAGGGCGGGCGGGGCAAAAGGGGTTCGTCGCCTCATCACGCGTCGAGGTCTCTCTCGCGCCCGACTTCTCCTTTTGTGGCCCGTATTGTTTTCGTTCGATTCTCCGAATGAAACACGGCGCGGGGCTATTGTTACGAGGTAATAGCCTGGAAGATTCCATCGGGGCGGAGGACCCGGCTGTGAGATACGCCTGGTCGGTGTGGCGCGGGGCGGGGAGGGACGGGGCGGGGCGGCTCGGTGCGCGGTGGACCGCTGGCCGCGGCTGCGGCGACCGGCGCCGCGCTGCGTGGGCTGCGACAAGACGCATGGCCCCGGCGCACTCGCTTGGAAACAAATGAATAAATAAGAGCGCGGCGTCGTATCGGGCGCATCTTGGCCGCGTCGCCCGCGCCGCCGCCGCCGCCGCCGTCGTGTGCTGTACCGTGGCCGCCGACCCGCTGTTGCATATTCAAACGTCAGATGGTATCGGCGGTCGAACGTTGCCGCGTGTCGTCGCGCCCGGAGCGTCTCCGTTGGCCTCTCGATCGCCGCAGCCTTCTTCGGTTACTGCTCGGAAACAGTCTCGCTGGCCAGACCGCAATGTTCCCTCAAGCACGAAAGTGAGTTACTTCGACACAATCGACACGAAATAGAAAATCCCGTCTACAGAATGTTCCCTGTTGGAATTTCATTACCCTCTTTCTACTGGTTCCTCTTTCCCACAACTTTAATTGCGTGAAGGTAATGTAGTTATCCCAGCTTTGTTAACGTTTACGCTCAAATTCGCCTTTCTATAGGAAGCAAAAAAAAAAAAAAAGGCGGTGCGGCCACTACTTCGAGTTGAATTCCTCAGGGCCTTGATGGACTCCGAATCGATCCGGCTCGACGTTAGTTCCACGCTTGTTTCGCCGACCGGCTGAGCGCGGCGACGCACGGAGTCCGCTAACGCAGTTTAGCCCCGAACTCGGCACCGGCGAGCGCTCCGGCCGGGTTGCCGCACCTGCTTAGCATTCGGAACCGCGCCCGCCGCTCGCTCGCTCGCGGCCCCGTCCGCCACTACCCCCACCCTTTGCCGAACTTCGTTACGGACGGTGGGGATGGCGGCGGGCAGAGGACGAGGCACGGCGACCCGCCGACGCACCGGGCGACCGGGCTGTTGCGGAGCCGGGAGAGGAAGAGTGTGAGAAATGAGATGCGTTCAAGTAGGGAATGAGGAACGAGGACGCGTCCTGGGCGGTAACCGAACGTGTCAGATGGGACACGGCCTTCGATACTGTATTGAAGAGAACGGTAATGAATTGGAACGTTTCCTAGAAAGACGATCTGGACAAGCGCTCGCGACGGGAACGCGAGGTGTGAAAACGTGTATACAATATGTAGCCGTGAAAGATGATTTGTGGGAGAGGCAGCCGCGGATACCGCGATGTACGTAACATCGGTGCCGGAGCAGGCGGTGGTCGAAATGTGGGCGACCACCGTGGCGTAGGCGGAGACGTTGGCGGCGGTCCATCCGCTCGCACGCCCACGCCAGAGACAAAAGCGGTCGGGCCGCGGGCAGAACAGAACTCATCTGCAGCCTCGCAGGGCGCCGCCACCGCCCTCGCAGCGTGATGGATTCTTTCAATTACTGCGCGCCCGCGGCGGCGGAGGCGGGGAGGCACGGCGCCGACCAGTCGCGTCAGCCGCGCACGGAACGAGCGCGAAATATCATTCGCGTGCCGTATACACGAGCCCTGTTCCCAAGTACGCAGCTCGGCTCATTCTGGCATCATTTCCGCGAAATTGGAGGAGGTTCGTTTTCCATCCTACAGCTACGTATACGAAACCGTACTCCGAAACGTTCGATTTGACGTCCACTGGTATAATTTGTACGAGATTGCAGAAGATACAACGCGAGGCTGGGCGTTGTTGTTGGAGAAAAAGTTGTAGCGTGCTCTGTATGAATTTCAATTTTCTCTACATTCGCCTACGCTGTTACCCGAAAATGAATGTAAAAGTAGTAATTTTAAATTAACTTCCATTTGAAATTATCTGTGCGTAGCGTTTATTGATATTGGACGAAATTGAATTTCACCGACAATTTTTGCGAAACGTTTCTGTTATCAGATTTCAGTAAACCGCGTACAGCAGATCGCGAGAGCAATAAAATAGCCTTCGGCTGCGAACAGGGAACAGAGCCCAGCACAGCAGAGCGGAGCGGAGAGGCGTCTGCGGACGCTCCTGGAAAGAGCTCGGACGCGACGCTGGGAGTCGGATCGGCGGCGACGGCGGCGGCGGCGGCGGCGGCGGCGGCGGCGTCGTCCAGGAAACCGCGTGTCGAAAGCGAAATTGCGGCATTAAAGGGGAGCGCGCGTGCTGGCGCGGGCATTGTGCGCCGGCGGTGGCAACTGGCCGCGGCCGGCTGCCATTACGCTCCGCATTCAACGCTGCCGCTCCGCCGCGCCGCGCCGCGCTGGCCACCCGTCGCCCGCTGCCACCGCTAGGTCCTTGCTCCTCGCCGGCCTCGCCACCCTTTATTCTTGTTTTTGTTTGTTTCTGCACCACGCGTGTGTTCTTAACCGCAGCGAAAAACGCTTTCCGAAATTAGCTGTTGGAAATTCGTAATATTAGGGCAGGTGTTTGAACAGTTGGTACTTATAGGTACAAAGAGATTGAAATGTTTGATATTATGTGTGAAGGATTTTCTTATTAAGCGTATTATTTACACGCAGAAATGATTCACACTCAACGCCGACAAACATTTCATTTAAAATAAATCGCGCTGAGCGGTTAGTACGTTATACTTTCTATTTTGTGGGTATGTACTTCATATCTAGCGTGTACTGTGTAGGCTTAGTGCAATATATTTCTTGCTGCTATCGATCGAGAATCACACATATCGCTATAATAAACTTGAATATAAAGAAGAGACGTGCTCGCGACTCGGGAGAAACTCGCCCCCTGCTATTAAATGCAGCAACTGCCTTAACCCCCCCCCCCCCAGCCAGTGCCTCAACTAATGCCACCGACATCGGCCATCCATCGCCGGGCCCCGACCGCAGCCTTGCGGACGTCACCGCGCCGCCGCTTGTCTCCCGAACAAAAGAAGCGGACGTCTGCGTCTTCTTATTCTCGTCCTCCGAAGCGAGCTTTCAAATGTTGTCAAAGGAACAATCTGACTGAACGTTACTTTGGGGTTATTACAAATGCAAATTTTATTCGAGTAGCCGTGTGTCTCGGTGGCGACTCCGCGGGCGGGCCGACGCGCTTCGCCAGCTACAGGCCCATCCTCCGCGGCCGCTGCGCGCCGAATCGCGTAAATATCCTTCGTCCGCGCTCTCCTGCTCGCTTTATGGGAGGGTCGTTAAAAAAAACAGCTGCCTACTGAATCATTAACGCGCCTACTAGTGCTTAAGAGTTATGAACTCCGCTCGGTTTGATTCCCACAAGCTTCCCCAGACTCCTTTGTTTGCTAAGTGCAAAACTGCGGGACAAAAACCGAACGTGTGAATATCGATTTTGGCAACGTCGCCGATATTAAAAATTTATGGTGGCCGCCGACGGGGAGAACATGCAGCTGTTTTATGCGGACGCGAAAGAAGAGTTGTTTATCGCCGGCTATGGGAATGAGGCGGAGACGGAGAAGATGGCGGCGGCGGCGACGACAGCAGCGATGTGTAGGGGCAGCCTCGCATTCCGCAACTAAGTGCCACAGCGGCTGCCGCGAATTGCTTCGTTCCGACGGCACAATGCGTCGCGGGAACGCACCCACGGCGCTCCCACCAACCTCTAGGTTGCCTCCGCCTCCCATCTCCACTGTCAGCCTTGCGCCGCAACGTATTGCTTAGCCACTCCACACAATACTCTGCTCGGAATGTTAGTGTCTCGTTGCATCTTCATATAACTTCTCGAGGCGTTTCCGGTTTTTACTAGTTTGTAATTTTTCGTTTGCGTACTAGTAACTTTCATGATTTATACCTCAAAATTCGCCATTTCTTCACACTTTTTTTTTGTCAAAATTGTCGGTTTCTGTTAGTCAAAGTCAGCGTATAAAGCGAGTCGTTGGCAAATTTCAACCCTGAAGGAGAAAAAGAATCTTTCGTTAAATACACATGTTTAATTGAACTGAATGCGTACTTGTTCCAGTGGGAACGAAGCTGTAAATTAGTAATGCATTACCAGTTAATCAACCCTATTCTGTACCTACATTCTCTCCAACTACTCGTTCTGTACATGCCCAGCACCTCCCACAGAGTGCAAGAGGATCATCCGGACAAAGCGCAGACAAAACTCGGCGATCCGCGCGGGAGTGAGGGCTCTCGAGGCATTTGCTTGATGGCCCGGGCCACGAGCGGCACCGGCCCAATTAACGACGGAGTATTGTTGCTCCCGGGGAGGCGTTCTGCTGCGCCTACAGCCCGGTCCGGCGCTGCGCGGCGCCACTCCGTGCCGCCCCGAACGGTTCGTTCCACGACGCAGGGAGCAGGGCAGGGGAAAGGGGAGCGGCAGCAGTCGCTAATTAGGCGAAGAGGGAGGCCCTCCCCGGCTGCGATGATGAGTGCGTCCGTCCGCCTAATATGAAAGTTCGGAGGCTGCGCCGGCCAAGGGAAATTACTGCCGTTTGTGTGGACGAGCCAGAGGAGTTGCCAGAGATACGGAGTGGGAGATGAGAGTCTGGAATCGGTTCAAGCGTGAATGGCAACAATAGACGCTAATGAGTTGGAGCTATGGTCGATATATCAATCATTAATTTACTTAAGATAATCAGCATTTCTTTGTTTAAGTTCTCTCAAATTATAAGAAGAGTTATGAATTATGATATTTTCAATAATTCTGGAGGCATAGGAATTTTTTAAAATACTGGGGCGAACTTAATTTTCGAATGATTGTGAATACATTTTACGAACAATTTATTTTCTTATTTTTTGTTCAATATTACAATATTTCCAATTGTTAACTATATATATATATATATATATATATATAAGTTATATATATAATATATAACTTATATATTTCCAATTGCATGATGTAACAAGAATTTTTGAACGTATCGAATTAATTCAAAAACGTTATTTTCGAAACTATTGTTTGAATACATGTGGTTTCCATTTCTTAACGGAGTTCATTCAGAAGAAAACATGCGCGTGAAGAAATTACAGTGATGAGGTAATAACCTCTTAAGAATTGCTAACGTTCTATTGCATGGTGCAATTTTAATAAAGGAAACCACCTAATTTAATTTATATCAACATTCACTCAAATGCAAAGTAGCATTTTAATTTTTCGTCACGGCAGCGAGCGCGCCCAGGTCGATTAACTCGTCTGGCGAAAGGAATATTAAGTCTCGGCCGTGGCCGTAGCAATGCAACAAAGGCGTCGCGTTGCGGGTGGAGAGAGTTCAACGCCCCCCTTCTCCTAATGGCAGCGTGCTCTACCCGCCCACGCGCGGCGCCCGGCAACTAGTTCACAGTTCACGGCTGAAAGTCGTCCAAGGTGAGCGGCTCGCTCATGCATTACCCATCGCCGGCGCCGCGGCAACGGCAACGGCTACAGCAAGGCAACGGCAACGGCAACGGCCGCTGCCGCCGCCGTGCGGTGCGATATCGGCGAAGAGATAGTTCACGAAAGAGGCTGCCGGGTCGTGAACGCGGGTGCATGCGAGTCGTGCAGTTGGGAGGGGAGGGTGGGGCATCATATGTGATGTGTCTGAGATAGGAAAATCGTTCCGTCGAGATGACTGATTTGAGTGTTCGATTTGTCGAAACTCTGTGATCACACTGACTTAATCAAGTCACAGAATTTTTGGTTAATTAAAAATTGAGCTTTCAATACGTTGTGCAATACTGTTAGTACCAATATTTAGAAGTAAATATGTTATAACATTTAATACAATTAATTAGTTTTGAGTTTGTATTTACATCGTTCCCAACTACATTCTGGAAGAAATTAATCTCAATGTTTGGTCATTTATTACATAATGTAAGTTACTTATTTAAACACTACGTAGAGGGAATGAAAGCATACTCGCGTATGTAGTTCGAATGTTTATTTTTTGTAATCGTCATATCCAAAAGTATTTTCCTCTTATGACTAAGTAACAAGATTGTTCATGAAGCGAATTCCAGATATTCAGTAACCGTGCACAACTCCCCTCGGGTCAACTCCGGAGCGCCGCAGCTAAAATGCGCGACGGGTGCCGAGAACGGGCTGCGGCGGGGCGGGGCGGGACGGGAAGGGACCAGGGGAGACGACGGGTTTTCGGGGCGGCGTCGAGGGCGACGGGCAGTGACGGCGTCGTCCTCTCGCGCCCTCGGCCGTAAAGACGGGCGCGGGGGCGCGGACGCGGGCGCGGCCGCCTACCTGCCGGCGATTGGCTGGTTTTACGCGCGGCCCTCCCAGGCTGATATACGGCCCCGCCATAAACGCGTCGATATTTAGCGGCGTCGCGCCTTCCCAGAGCACGCTGCACGGGCGACCGGGGCGGTGGTGGGAGTGGCGAGGGGGCGGAGAATCGCAGTGAGACGTCCAAGACGAACGGTGAGCCCGCTGGGATAGGGTACTTTCCACGTGTAGTTTTACGGCAACTTCACGATGTAACTTTTTCCAATAGTTTAAGTGGTGCAGGGTATGTTTATTGGGTTAGTGTTAATAGAAATGCTCATTAACGTGGGTTTAGTGTGAGAGGCAATAAAGTTGGGAGGGTCTCAGATTCCTCCTCCACACTTTTGGTGATTATTTTAACTGGTATAAAAATTCGTAATTTTTTAGAGGATATGATTATATACTTGAGGGCGAATTTCGATCCAAGTGAGAATTTCGGTAAAATTCTTTTTCTCTCACTCGTTCAAAAATGTAATTTGAATTTGAAAATCTCTTTCTTAAACTTGCATCATATTTTTTTTTTTTTTTTGTATTTTAAATTGATCAATAGGGATACGAACTTTGAACCACATGGATAAAATACGTTTGTACACATGAAATGTTCATTCCAATGTTTGTAGCAGGTTATATCGTGAAGCACATTTGGAAATAATTAATCTTTATACCACAAAAATAAACTTTATACTTACCGTTATTGCAAGAAGAAGAATAACAAGTTACCCAAACACCCTATCAACTTTCATTTACTCCAAATAATTGGTAGGTGCCACTAAACTTAATTTGCATTCGTTTGAACAAACGCCTGCAGCGGAGTGTACAATTTTAGGTTGTCTAGAGCATCCATTCAACAGGATATATCAGAGCATCTCCTGCGACAAGTCTCTTAATAAATAAAGCAAAAACGTTTAAAAAAAGTGAACCGTGCGACCTAGTGCACTGCCATCGCAACTCGCGAGTGAGTAGATCTCCACATCGCGGGGTCCGAAACGCGAATCCTCTGCAATGCCGCACGCGGGGCTCGGTGGCTGGTCGAGACGAGTGGGTTTGTAAATTCCAGACGGACGAAAAATAAGAAGGGCACGAGGCGGACAGGCCCTGATGCAATCGCAGTAAAATAAACCAGTAAAGAACAGGCTCATATTTCACGCGACAGCATAATTCCGCCCGCAGCCCGGTCCGCAGACGGGAGATGAGATCTGAAGCGAAGAAAGAGGGGCAAGAGGACGAGCGAGCGAGCGCCCGCTCGCATGAAATAAAAATTAGACGAAAGTAAAAGAGGTGGAGAAGAGGAGAAGGAGGCGGCAGCGGCTGCAAATGGAGAGTGCGTGCAGTGGAGGAGATAATGAAGGAGACGGAAGCAAGGGTGGTGGCAGTGCGGCTGAGAGGCAAGGGCGGGGTCCGCGGCGATGGTGGAGAGCGATGGCGGTAGGGGCGGTGGAGCGAAGGAGTGATGGCGGGGAAAGGGTGGCGGGGGCAGGGGCGGCGGTTCCAGCGGAGGAGGTGGGGAAGTCAGCGGTGGCGACTGCGGGTCACCGATGAGGGCAGCAATGGGGGGGGGGGGGGGGCGTAGGCGGCCGCCGGAGCAGAAGGCGGGGGCGGACACGGAGCGGACCGTGACTGCTGGCTGGCATGTCAGCGGGGGCGGAGTTGAGGCAGCGAAGCCGGAGGTGGCGGTGAAGGCCGCTATTGTGGAGGCGGTGGCTGCTGTGAATGTCACGGTTGTGGAAAAGATGTGCTGTGCAAGCGTTATCTTTTGTACGCAGCACCGGGGGAGGCGTAACGGATATTGTGAAGATGGCAGGCTGATTGAACGCGTTCTCTTTGGGGTGGGGATGCTGCTGAAAGGATGGTTAATTTGGAGAAGTGAAAGCTTTTTATAAACTTCATGATTGTTCCTAGGTCTTCTTTGCGAGGAAAGACAATTTTATAATGAGTAACAGGATATTTAATGTTCAGAAAAGAAAAAAAAGTTTCATTCACTTTTTTTTTTTGCGACTTTCGATGGCCGCTCTTTTCATATTGAATAACTAATTAGGAGTTAAAGAATCTATCTCATAAACTGAAGTCGCTTAGCTGCGTCGAGATACCGGGATTTCGTGAAAGAAAACACAGCCGGCAAGACATAACAGCTATACCCGAAGACGCAAAAGCGGTTATCACAGCCAGCAGATCCAACGGAATTGTAGGATGCTGTAAAATCTGAAGAATTCGCCTCCCAGAAGGTCGAGACGAACAAGTAGCTCCGGTAGCGGTCGAGGACGGATGGAACGCCACACACTCGCTGTCCTCGCCGCAAGTGAGGACAGCCGCGGCCGGCACGTTCCCCCTTCTCCACGACAATCGGCCCGGGACCTTTCGCAGCGGTCCCGGGCCAACCCCGCTCGCAAGCGTATTTCGCGCCTAATTTATCGCTCGAAAAGGATCGCCCACCACCCGCCGCCGAGCTCTCGTTAAAGTTTAAAATTCGGCGGGCCACGCGCCGTCTGCCCCGTCCACGCCGCGGGTGCGGATTTAAATGATTAATAATGCATGGCGTTTGATATCGCTTAGACATTCATGAATTCGAAGCAGATGAAATATTGTGTCATTTTACATCCAACGCGCTCCCGAATAATTTTTGCAGCGGCCGGTCCGGGCTCGCTCGCTCGCTCGCTCTGCATTACGACGTGCCGTGCCCGAACGCACCCGTAGCCCCAAGTCGTAATCTGACAAATAATGATGTCCGCTTTATATTACGCGGGCCTCCGGGGGCGAATTCATTTGTGCGCCCGTGTGCCGCCGCCGGCTGTTGCTGCTGGGGGGGGGGGGGGGGGGGTCGCCGCTGCGGGCGCAAGTGCCACCGAGGGCGGACGCGGGTGGCTGCGTGGCAGCGGCGAAGGAGGGGGCGGGGCCCGCACTGGACCCGCTGGAATTCGTCGCTGGTGGCGATGAACACTTCCGCTTTATTCGTGGATATATCGTCGAGACGAATTGTCTGTCGTGCGTTTATGTTGGGGCAGTTTGCCGACTTGAGCCCATTTGGGAACACTCATCTATTGTGGTATTACACCATGAATGAAATGCCGGAAAAAACATATTTTGATAAAGCTTCATATAAATTTATAATTAAAAAGGGGGCGAAGCAAAATTACAAACGCAATTGATTTTATAGGATAGCAATACTAATTTATTATTGTTTGTACACCTTACGTCTCTCAATTTTCGACGCCACAAAGTTCACTGACGCTCTCATTCTATGTGTAATATTGACAATAGTGTACGCAGAAATATTATTTTAGGGAGTTTTTTCAATTGTTACGTAAATAAATGATTTCGAGTCGATAAAATATTGTGGTGCAAATATTGGCAAATAAGTGAAAAACTTGCATTGGCAGAATTCAGTTTGCAGAGATCTAATACGAACAATGTAAAACAATTCTTATAGAATCTCAAACAAAATTTTCTTTAACAACACATATTTTTGTTCTTCTAAAACAAAATACCATAATGTAATGCGTGACAGCTTCACTGTATCACACATTCTCAGTTTTTATTGAACTATTTGAGAAAAATCGCATTTGCATCCCCATCTCATTAATATGGATGCAAATGCCGTCTTTGACTAGGATCTGCGCATACGGTATGAGTCTCTGAGGCATTCAAAAGATTTCATGCTCTCGGAGCACGATACCGACCGCGCCGTTCGCCCGTAGATACACTCCACCTGCCGATCAGCACACACGGCTTAGCGAATGGCTCTGAGCCGGTTAGGGCTCGGCAGCGCACACACCGAAACGGCAACGGCGGCAGCAGCAGCAGCGGCGGCGGCGGAGCGGCCCCACGCCAGGTTCGGATCAGGGGCGATCCCGGGCGGTCGGGCGGAGGCTGGGCGGAGAGGCCGAGTCGAATTTTGAGAGCTGCAGGCGGGCGTCTCCGCCCGCGCTCCACCCGAACCTCGCCCGTGCCCCGCCCCCGCCGCCCTGACTTACTGTAATGACGCGGCCCTAAACGCGGCCGCCCGTTGTTTCGAATTTCCCGAAGCGCCTCGCCGCCCCCCTCCCGCGCCGGGAAGTGGCTCTACCAAAATGAAGGCCGGGCCCCCTGTGGTCTATGGGCCCCCCCCGCGGGACACCGGCGATGACTGCCGCCCCGCCCTCCGGCGGCGGCAAAAACGATGCTCTCGGGCACCGGCGGGTGGCTGCCCTCGCCCAGGGACATTATGGGCTACGCGGGGGCTTTTTACGAGAGGTGAAGGACGGGGAAGGGTAAATACGGAATAAAGAATACGCACAAAAGAATGATAGAAATTTAAATAAAAAATTTGAAGACGAGAATTAGGGAATTCAAATCATGAGAACGAAAGCGGTAGAAACGAAGAGGATAGAATGCTAAAACAAGAATTTAAAGGAATAAAGAATTATCATAATATGAGTTTTAAGTGGCGATAAATTAAGTGTAATGGTGTGCATTCTGCGACCCAAAAACATTCACAAACACCATTAACTTAAATCATGAATACCAAGGAAATTAAAGCTCGAATTCAAAGCGAGGCCGTACGTCGAGACAGTTCGAAGTTACACGAGCACCACAGGCGGAAAAAGAATCCTGGTCGGAGAAACAAACGGCCGAAGGGTGACAGCGGTCCACGCCAGGGAGGGCAAAGGGGCCTAGAAGAGCACCCTGGGCGAGTGAGTGAGTGAGTGAGTGAGCTAGGGTGTGTCTTTCTGGCACGCTTGTCTCTTTCGAGACTCTTCGTCCAGTGTAGTCTTCTTTCGGTGTTGTTGTCAAGCGTTGCGACTCCTCTCCCCCGTACAGGGACGGGGATTGGGAGCAGGGGCCTGGGCGAGTGACGACGGCTGGAAAGCGGCGCCGGCGGTCGGGCCGGGTGGGCGGGACGGGCGAGGAGGGGCTGTCGATGGGCGAGTGGGCGGTGCCGCGCGCGCCCTGTGGTTAGCGCGCACCCTCGTGACGGCGGCGGCGGCGCGTCCCTCTCGTCGTTTTTCGTCCGCCCCTCTGCACCACCACCTCCTCCTCCTCCACCCTGTACGCCAACGCCCCTTCGCTCTCCGCCCTGTCCGCCTCCGCCTGTCCCTCCGCCCGCCCGCCTGCCCGCCCACAAGGCCGGTGCCGCGTCATCGCCCGCCGCCCCCGCCGCCCGCGCATTGTCCGCGCAAAGCGGCGTCGCAGCGCGGGGTCTGCAATTTCGCATAATGGGACACCAATCGCCAATAAATTGTGACCTTCGCGGAAATAAAGGCGCCCGTTCCTCCTCCCCGCTCGCGAGCGGTCTGCGGGCGCCTAGCAGCGTCGGCTCCGGCTCGCGCAGCCGACGAAATCGTCTCCGCGGCGCAGGATGTGGTGAGCGTAAGTGGGTGGGCGGGAGCCGAAATTTTGACACGGATGTCTTCGCGCTTTTTTTGCGTTTCTCGGATTGTTCGCACTCTTGAATCGTTTTTTAAAGAGATTTTTTTTCTTTCTTTTCTTTGAATCGTCGTAATGTAGAAAGATGCCTTTTCGAGATGACGTTAAATTCTTCTCTTAGAAATAAAAGAAAATTGAAATAATATAATCCGAGAGAAACCTATTTTGACCGTAGGAGTCTGAATAAATGAACTGAATAGAAGAGGATGATTAAAGAATTGCGTTAATATAAGGATGCTGTCCAAACTTGTACCCCCATATGTGAGAGAGGTGGGCTTGAAAGTCTTCACAAGATGCACGTGCAGCCATATACGTGTACAGATGGGCGTGAGGTTACTCACATGAGGGTTCGTGTATGTGTCAATGGAAGCCTGAGGGATTTCGTGGGCAGTAGTACTTTTACGTCGTCCTTCGACGAATAACCGCCTGCGGAGTTCATGAAAGAATGTTCGATTGTGACACTGCAGCACTCTAGCCCGTCCCCTTGACCTGCTTTCTGACTCGGCGTTTTCCGATCTAACTACCTCAGGCATCCGTGAGTGTGTCACTCACACGCCAGTCACGTTCGCGCTATTTCCGCTGACCTGCGCCATTCTGGTCGCGGAACGTCAACTGACAGAAGCCATTGCTCCGGAATCGGCTTCCATCGAACGATATCGATCACGAACGGCACGATCATCGAAACGCCAATACCCATTTGTGTCCGCGGGATTTCGGGAAAACATTGTTCAGAGGAAGTTTGACAAACCACCCTCGCCAAACTTTAAGCAAGCAAATATAGGAAAGTCGTTCCTCCCGAATTTTTCACCGAAAGCCCCGATCCGGAAGTGTGAAGAAAACGTTCACTAGAGGAGAATCGTAAAAGCGAAAGAGACTAGTACATGTTTATACTTTTAACGCAATTTGCGTACGTTAATAAAATAGAACGAACTTAAATATTCGTAAATCCAACTTCAACGTCGCGAAATTTATGCTAATATTGCAAATAGTTTAATTTCGTAATCGCGTACATCTCTGTATCACTTTTAGCAACACATTTTAAATGGTAATGATATTAGGAAAATTTATGACAACGAAGTTAAAATTAATATTCCTAAATTTGAAAAATATCCGTCAAACCCTAACGTGATTTTTCAAAATTTGTATGACAGTGATGAAAAACATACATTGCTAAAATATTTTAATTTCAGCTCTTTTATTTTCATTTACTTCAAACTTCATTTTCTAGGAGCACTCTACCTTCAAATTCAATTATTTCGAAAAGAAGCAAAACGCTTTACGAGCGTCTCTCCGTCCCATTCCCGGCGCAGCGGTCGCGAAAGAGAAACGTTACTTAAGAGGCGGAGCGCCGGCCGCGGCAGAAGAGCGCGTTCGCGTCGGTGGTGGAAGCAGCCTTGGGCTCGATTCGCGTGACGGCCCGGGGCGGCCACGGCGTCTGCAGCAGCAGCAGCAGCTAGCTACAGCGAGCCTGAGCAGGCACGGCAGCGGAAGCGCACGGTTGGGAAACGCGCGTTCGCCCAGGCGGCCGACCTTCCCCTTTGCGGGCGCGGCCCTGCCAAGCGCGCTCATCCCACGGCCCCCCCCCCCCCCCACCACTCGCCGTTCGCCACTCGCCGCCGCTCACCTTTTTCCGCGCTCACGAGCTCACCGCTCCACGCCACGCGCGGTCGTGGAATGGACGCGGTGTTTAGTAAATCGAGTGTAGCCAATAAAATGGAATCAAATTTTCATCGGCTGTGACACGAACAATTTATTATTGAATTGATTAATTATTTTGTAGAATTGTATAATCAATGCAATGAAAGGGAGTATGAGCTGTTTGAGGTACACGTCAGCACGTGTCGTTTTTTTTTAAATTCAAAACAGAAAGACATTTTATTAAGTCAATATTTAATGTTTGCGGCGTTTATACACATACGAAATGTGTATAACGAGCACAAAACTTAGAAGATAGATTTTGAGAGTTATAATTATTTATTGACGATTAGTTAAAAAACTGTATTTAGAATAGGTTCAAATAATTCTTTTCATTTCTAATTCTTCCAGATTCAAATTAACGTCTCTTCATATCACATCGCACACAGTTTTTAACTGTTTTTGACGTCAATGAATAAATAAATAAAAATAAATAAATTCAAATTAACTTAGCATAACTCCCCATAGCATTTCACACACAGTTTTTAACGGTTTTTGACGAAAATAAATAAATAAAAAATAAATAATTACTTTCGTTTCCATTTTATATTGTTTCCTTTCTTGATTTTTTGTATGTTTTTTTGAGGGCAGATCAACTCTTTGAGCGGTCTTTTGCGCGGATTCCACTGGTCTCAGCGCGGCCCTTGAGAGGGAACTCGGTCTGCGTCACGCTCGCCGGGTTACAGCTCGCTGACCACGCGCTTAAGCGGCGTTTCTGCCTACGAGTGGAGTCGTAAGTTGTTGGGTTACATCGCGAAGGCGTTTCGCAAGCCCTCCACGCGCGAGGAGCGGAGAGACAGAGAGAAGAATATTCTGCGGCCTGCGGTGAGAGTGCTTAGCGTCACGTTGAGGAAGAATTACGCACTCGTATTAGTACCGGTCTGGCCCAGAAGGAGGAGGAGTGGGGTGGGGTGGGGTGGGGAGGATGAAGCATCTCATGGGAATGCCTGTCTCGAAATACGACACCTTGTGTACGAGTAATGTTCTTTTCCAGGTACACTGACACTCCGGGTTGAAACAACAGTAGGTCACAACGACTCGATGTTCTTTTCCGGCGCTGACACGTGGTACACGTTACAGCGGGCCGTTTATTTCGAAGAGTCCAGCACACCCACGTGGCGTGTAAAGCGTATAAAATAGGTGGGGAAAGATTCTATCGGTTTCTACAAAGAGATAAAACGAAATAGGAAAAATAAACCACTAGTTCCCGTTACCTGTTATGATGCATCAGTTTCTAGAAGTGGACCCATGTTTCACCGTGGATGCCGCGCCCAACGTGTACTTCACTCTCACTGTGCGGTCACGTGCTACAATTTTATCTCGACGGCTGTACCGAAACGCGTGCGCGAGGAGAGTGGAAGAGGAGTTTTCATCAAGTTAATCGCGTCGGCGGCGAAGGAGCGAGACGGAGTTTCCCATTTGCCGCCTCCGTTCCTCCCGTGATGGAAGAGGGTTGGGCGCAGACGCGGACTGCGAAATTCTCCGGACAGTCGCACGCCGCTGCGCTGCCCGCGCGCCAGACATAGTGCGCACCGGCACGCCACATGCGCCTCTTTTTTTTCTTTTATTCTTCTTCTTCTTCTTGGGGTTGTATCGTGTGTGGAACGCCTGCACTTGGCTCACGTATGCACAGAGACGCCTGGAGAATTAGAAAAACGCAATATTCCATAAAAAATAAATGCATGATTTTTAGGGATTTCAAAACACGTTTGTTTTGCTATTTTTAAAACCAACTAATCTATTTCTAAGTCTACTCTATTTTGACGGAACTCCTTATAATCAAGGAATTTCTTATGACTGCTGCTGTAATAATACATTTGTCGTGTGACACGTACGTCGTACAAGCATTCATTGCTGTGACATGCACAGTCGGACTACGGGTTTTCACAAAACATATCTCCTTCGGTTCACCTGCTATCTTTCACACTGCCATCACGCGAACTATCCCATCTACTGAATCATCTATTTTCACTTCTGACACCTACCCTGAAATCGGTATTCCGCATCTCGACTGTCCATCGCTGTTTCCATCTCTGCCTGTAACATTAGACCAGCTCTCACGACAATTTCCAACGCTATCTGTGCTGCTATCTCGCCCGCCGCAGGACGATTGTTTCTCTCTCATGTAAAATTGCACCCTTCTCCGCACCGTCCCCGTCGGCGTTATGCCATTCACACTTCTTACACAGCATTCGTTGTATATGCCACAGGCTAATGCCATGGTCTCCATAATCCATTTATTCGAAATCATCCCTTTATGACTCGTTATTCAACTATAAGGTGGATCTCTTTGTGAATCTAAGGGATCACTGAAGAGATGTGATTGAGCTCTATAGAATAAAATTGAATATAATAATATTGTTGAAAGATCTAAAGGTATTTCTGAAAAATATTTTTTTTTAATTCCTCTGCATGTGCGAGGGGATATTAAAATCTTCTGGAGGAATGTAAGAATACGAAGGCAAAAGGAAGCTTTTTAGTGCTTTAATACCGAGAAAACATCATGCCTGATACTTCGTCGGACCCACCGTCATCTTCATTTCCTCTTCCTCAACTTTCTCAACTGTTTTCAATACCTTCGTTTCCAAATCTTATCATTCTAGTTTCCATATTCACCTTAATCTCCGATTCTAAAATCGCTTCCTCCACTGTTAATACCCTAAACTTCATACTCCTCCAAGTCCTCTTCTTATGCTTCCAATAGCTCTTCCTATACTTCTACGTCCTCTTCCTACGCCGCCACATCCTCCTCCAACGCCTCCACGTCCTCTATCAATGCCTCTGCTTCCACTTCCAACATCACCAACTCTTCCAACGCCTCTGCTTCCACTTCCAACATCACCAACTCTTCCAACGCCTCTGCTTCCACTTCCAACAACACCAACTCTTCCAACGCCTCTGCTTCCACTTCCAACAACACCAACTCTTCCAACGCTTCTGCTTCCACTTCCAACATCACAAACTCTTCCAAGACCTCCGCTTCCTCTTCCGACATCACCAACTCTTCCAAATCCCCCGCCTGCTCTTCCAAGGCTCTCATGAACCCCTCCTCCGCCTCCATTCCCGCTTCCAACGCCCCCAGCCGGCGCGGGAACGTCGCGTGCGACGCTGGCGCGCGTGAGGAGCCCTCTCCCGGCAGTGGCGCGTTCCCTCTCGTGCCGCGCGCCAGGGGCCACCGGCGTGTTGCTTTTCGCGCTGCCCGCCCCGCCCCCTCCGCCTCCGCACGGCGCTTGTTCGCACGCGCGTCCGCCCTCCAGCGCTCGCTCCTCGCTCGCTCGCAAATGCGATTCCTGCGCTCACGGCGCCGCCTGCACTGATCGTCCCGCCTTGTTAGCTTCCGGCCTCCTGTTTGTCGTCTGACAACCTCGTCCTCCCATTGTTCTGACAATCAAGCTGCCGTGACTGCCAAGTTGGGCCCTTTTTTTCATGTAACCCTAGCCCTCCTTTCCCCCTTACAAGACTTTCTTTTCTACTCTATCACATTCTTCGCGACGTTCTGCTACGCACCATTACTTTCCCATTTCCACGAACTTCCCTTTCTTTTGTCCACCGATTATCGTCTTTGTTATCGTTTTTCACGGTATTTTTCGTCGTCCTATGAACTTCCAGCGTGTTACGCTTATTTCTCTTCCTTCATTGTTGCCCTGTGTTAGCCTTTCGCTCTCCGTATCTTCACTCGATCGCTCTGACTTTATCGCTCCCAAGTGCCTTTGCTCTGCGCCTCGCCTGACAGCTCGGCTTCCTCCCCGGCCCGGCGCGCACGCGGGGGGCCCGCGTCTTACACGCAGGATCGCGCGCTGCCTATGCTTAATATCACGTCGGGCGGCACGTCGGTGGTGGCTGGGGGCAAGGGGCACGGGCGAGCGGCGGGCGCGCGTTTAGCCCCCCTGGATGCGGCCCGTAAAAGGACGCCCGTAAACAAGGCCTCTGGTAATGGCGGCCATCCGTCGGAGGAGTCCCCTGCCGCGAGCGCACCGCCGCCGCCGCCGCCGCCGCGTACCCGGTCGAATGGAAACGGGGCAACCAGAGCGTCCTCTGCCGCCCCTGGAGCAGCAGATTCCAACGTGGTAGATACGCTCGAGGAGTGAGGAAATAGAGGATGAAAGTGTCAGAGGAATCTGGGAAGATGCATGCATTTGACTCTAAAGGTATCAGAAAGCCAGGTTCTGATAAATAAGACTTCCTGATTTAAATTCTCAACAATATGTTTGCTGGGTGGAAAAGTGCAGATGTATGCTGTGGAAACTGATCTACGTTACGGTTGTATGTTTAAATTTCACGAAAAAAGGGATGTTACCACCTTGCGGCTGTGGCATGAAGAAAGCAAAATACCAGTAGTACATTCATTTTTGGTGATTTAATGACGGACCAGAAAATCGAATTTCTATGTATTTGATTTGCCAGGAACCGGTTCGTATTTGGCACAAAATGAAGAATAATAGAATAAGGAGTGAAATTAATTTTTGACGGGTGTGGTACTTTGTTTGCATCTGAGTGCCTATCTTATTAGACATGCATGAATAAAGAGTCGGTTTTCCTTTTAAAACTAATCCGTTTATTCAAGTCTCAAACAAATCTACAAAGATTTGCAAAAGTAAAGCGTATAGCGGTAAGTTCTTGACAGTAGCAGATTCGATAGCATCGACGAGAACAGGAATGTAGAAAAAGAAACTTCTCGCAAGGTAAATCACGTCAGGAGCGACGGGCTTCTAGCTACAACTTCCTTTACCCAAAACCTATTGCATTTGACAGCAGAATCAGCGCAAACAGAAGTCCTTCCCGGAAAAATGGCAGTGCCAAAGAAACGCGAAGGGAAAATGGCAAACGGGTTGCCGGTGTGACTGGTAGTGCAGAAACGAGTAAATGGGAAAACTACGAGGGGCTGCGTGGGACGTGCAGCTGCGTCGGGCAGCGAGAACGGACGTGGAATTGGCGTCGCCAACTTCAATGCGGCGCGGCGCGGCGCGGCGCGGCGCGGCGCGGGGCGGCGCGGCGCGGCGCGGGGCGGCGCGGGGCGGCGCGGGCGGGCGCGAACGGAGTGGGACGGTCGCGGAAGGATCTCATCCGTTTCTGCACAGTTCGTTCCTCGTTCGGGGCGGAATCGGGCGGCGCCGCCCTGGAGCGTTTCACTTAACAGCGGCGCGTCTCGTCGTCGGCGCGTCCCGCGGGCCCGGCCCGGCCCGGCCCGGCCCGGCGAGATGGAACGGGAGGACGCAATCCATTGAGTGCCACCGAAACAACGGCGTTCGCTCTCTCCCCCTCTCTCGCTCTCGCCCGGCCTCGCGACCGCAGACATTCAGTTGGCGCGAGACAAAACACGGCGAGGAAATGGCTTCATGTCTTCGTGAAAGTCTCACGGCGCCTTGTGGCTGAGCGTGTAATTTTATTCGCGGATATAAATAAGATAACTGTGCATAACGTCAGGGTTATGAAATAACAATAATACTGGTGTGTTAATTTACATCAAAATGTTATTAAAACTGGCGATATTGATGCTTCGTTCTTGAGTTCCATATAACCTCGCCGTGGGACTTCATAATATATCTAAATGACTGAGTGGTTGAGTCAAATTCCCCTACTTCTCAGGGTTCGAGTTTTAAAGTTTGAGAGTACTCAGTATTTTCAATGAATAAATAAAAAACCTCAAGTTCCCGCCATTATAAAGGCAATATAATTGCTGTCATCAATAATGAGAAGAGTTACAAGGCGTGCCCTGAAAAGTACGGAAATTTCACTTAGCCAGTTATTCACGGCGCATACAGATCTAATTGATGACTCGAGGTTTTAATCTAATATCCCCATTATGTAATATCACAATAATTAAGACCATTGACGAAATAGAAAATATATAATGTTTCCCTTTCTTAACGTAATTTTCATTAGCAATACACACATTCTTACTGGTGCCAATAAAACCAATTACACATAGTTAAACAAAGCAGGATTTTCGCGATTCTTATTATCATATTTGGTACTATTATTGACTTCTTTTATAAAAGCGAATGTCGCAATATTCAATGGAGTTATAAATTATGAGCACGAAGATGAAACTAAAATCCAGAACGCTTCAGTCCGTACATTTGATTTCTAACTCTGCCAAAGCGCCGAAGCCTTCACCCTCATCACGGTCCGCCGCTGGAGGCCTCTGGAGTGCACTCAGCGCGGCACCCCGCGGAAAACGAGATTACTTTTTCAAAAAGAAACCTCTAATGGACGGCGGCGCGCAGCGAATTGATGAACGACTTATCGGGGCGGCTGTCACCGAAATAATCCCGGCGGCGCACGGAGCGGGTAGTCATCAGCACTATGGCATTCCAAACGGTCGGCCGACGCGGCGCGGCGGCGGACAGCCGCATTCGTCACGTGGTGGGCGTCCGCGCGCCGCTTGATGGGGCCGCTCTGTTATCCAATTGCCGTCATATTTCGTAATAACATATCCATTACAAGTATTAATAATCGTCGGGGTGGGGTGTATGGGGACGGTGCCGGGCGTGCGCCCGCCGTGGGCGTCACCCGCGGCCGCGTAATGGATTGGCGCGCGCCGCCTGATTCGCGAATGGCCGCCGTCGGCGCAGTGAGTGACACGTTCGTCGCTCGACGCGCCGTCCCGCGGCGAGCGTGCGAAGCTCCCCGGGGAAGCCCCGGGGAGAGGATGGTAATACGTGTGCCGCGGAGGGTTGTGGCACGTTATCTCAGTGCGCGGGAGAAGTAATTGGTGACTATCATTTCGGATTAATGTTAGATCATGCGACTGTTCGATTTGGGTCTCACTTTTTCTCACTTACTGGGACAAGTAAATGGTGATTTATCATTTCGTATTAATGGTATGACACGAGTATTTTCGATTGTATTCGATGTGGTCTTACTTTTTCTCCCTTCTCGCTTACTGGGAGAAGTAAATGGTGATTATCATTTCGTATTAATGGTATGACATGAGTATTTTCGATTGTGTTCGATTTGTATCTCACTTAGATCTCAGATGCGTTTACTGGAATTAAAATTATTAGGCAGTAAATTAAAATTTAGCAGGAATTAAAATTATTAGGAATTATTTTCGTTTCGTTTTCTCTGAAACTCGTCACAACGGATTTTTCCCTTTGTGGGGGCTGTTGAATACAAGAACGTGCATTTGAATTGCATATTTTCACGAACCAGTAGGGAGGGTAGAAATAATGGTTGGAAACAGGTGCTCCGGAGAGCAATAACAGTCGCTGAAAGAAATGAGTTTCACCCTCTGAATACCTTTTTTTCTTCCGAAGCATTAAACACAAAACAAAGTATTATACGAGTTACTTTTTTTTTACACCCCCGATGACTATAACAAAAAGGCAAAGGTAAAGAAAAAGTAGATTTATTACCAAAAGTTAGGAACAGACATGTTTATATTTCTACATAACAGTTTCAATCAATTGCCTTCTCTGTGGATGAGCTTTTCAATCCCACCTTCGACAAACGTCGCCAATAGTGTAAAATGGGTCTGAACTTTACTTTAAAGCCGGCCTGGAAGCGTAGTTCTCCTAGCCAAATTTTCAAATCACACCGGGTGATCAATCATGTCCTATTTCCCCAACATTTGGTTACAGCAGCACTGTAAGCGCGGGCGTTGTTATGAATAAGAACATTTCCAAAACCCAGAATTCCTATTCTTCTGTGAGCAAGTTAACTCTGTATTCCAATTTCATTCTTTGGTGAATGTCTGTTGTATTACGATCTTCGAAGAAAGGAAAAAACCCTCGCCGGAGCGTCAATCATATCGCAATCTTCGTGATCTTACTACTCAATAGTGATAATAGTGACAGAGATATTGTCGATATTGAAAGAGACGCTCAATCGATCAATTTACCTCTTAAAATATTTTTTACTTGTGCGTAAACAACTCAAAAACCAAAGAAAAATCTAACAATACAATACGATTAACCAGTATAGAACTGATGTAATGAAAACATTACCAGGAAACCGTAAAGAAAAAGTTTGGTGCTGCTCCTTAGTACGAATCCTCCTCCGCTGCCCTCGTATCTTGAATCAGACCACTATCCTCGAGCGTTTTATCGCGGTTCTCGTCTCCACAGAGAAACAAAACGCGCCCGTGGGGCGGTGGCTTTTACAGGGCCTGACGCGGGGGCGTGGTCCAGACGGCGAGCGAGCGCGCCCTCCACCCCCACCCCAACGCGGCCTTCGCCGCCGGTAAGTCGCTCTCTGCTAATGAACGCTCCCGCGGCCAGCCGGTCCTCGCCGCCACCACCGCCACCCACCGGCTCTCGTCACCGCCTCCGCTGCGGCGAGGGGTCGCAGGGCGGGGCCGGGGCGGCGGCGGAGGCGGCGGCGGCGGCGGCTAGCAGGCCGGCCCTTAATTGCCCTCCGCCCCCGCAGCGGTGTGCCCGGCGGCGGGGCCTTTGATCCCGCTCGCGCGGCGGTGGAAGTTCCAAATTTGGGGCTTCCTCGCCTGCAGGGGAACAAGAAACCCGCTGGTTTTCGGAAACTGGCGGCGCGGCGGTGTCACAAACGCCGGCCGCAGTGGACGTTGCCCTAACATGGCGACGGCGCGGCGCCGCCGCTGTTGGGCGTCGCGGTGACCGCGCGTTGTGTATGGGTTAATGACTGAGCGACCCACTCCCTGGGAGCAGGCGTGGCCACGCCGCAGATTGAAGGATAGATGCGATAAAGGAGGGAGTTGGGTTGGGGGACGAGGGAGGAGGAGGCTGCGCTCAGAGGAGGTTGTGGTTGTGGAGAAGGTATTTATGATGGTGGTCGTTGGGGGTCCAGAAGAGGAAGTTTGTTTGTTATTGTGCATGCTGTTCTGTATCTAGTTCGAATACACTAACACTGTTCGGATAATGAGAATAATGTTGTACATTACATTAATGACACGTAGTAAAGATGCAGTAATTATGATGGGGAAATAAAAACAATGACTCAATATTTTGGTTAAGATTAAACAGAATAGAAGATTAATTTTGATTTGCATTGATATAATAGGATAGAAATAAACTGTTTTCTGAAAATCGTTTGACGGGAATGGGAGAATAGTTTTAATGTTGGCTTGAAAACAAAAATCTAATTATTGTGCGAGTTCACAGAATAGAAAAAGGAAAGAAAGAAAAAGTGAGAAACAAGCTTGATAATGAAAGTTCAAAAGGTGATTGGTAACAGCAATAAATAGCATTAAAAGCAGGGAGCAAAAAAATACAAAGAATTTGTTCAAAAGAACTGAGAATAAGGAAGAGTAGTAGTCGTTACCCCAACCTGTCGAACGCGCCGGTTCGGCGCCATCCTAGGCGCGTAGGAGTCTTCCAGGCCGTGCCTCGCAGGCGCTGAATGGCAGGGAACCTGTTCTGGCCGTGTACCAAAGGAATCCGCGCGGCGGCATGTACCTCACGTCGGCCGTACGCAATTTGCTTCGAGCTCGATCGCTTGGAAAGTTCTCCTGCGGGGATCGACAACCTCCTCCTCCCCCTTTTCCTCCTGCCGCATTGCCTCCTTTTTACGAAGCGGCCGATCGGTCGGGCGACCGACCGACCGGCCGGCAGGCGACTGCTCGTTCCGCGCTACAGCGAGGGGGCGGTTCGCTGCGAGAGTGAAAGCGGCGCGGGGGCGGGGGCGGGAACGCACGACGGGATGAGCCGCGCGTGATGAAGCTTCGCGGCCGCTCTTCTTTGGCGCTCGCGACCAGCGCCGCGCCGCCCTGCACGAAACGTCGAACACACGCACGCACGCATGCACACGCACGCTCGTGAGGGCGGGAAAGCGCCAGCGGGTCCTAACCACTGCCCGCTCATAAAGACTTGCGGGCTAAGAAGGTGGTGCAATGTTGTTGTTGTTATTGTTATTATTAATATTCTGAACAATTTTGGATATTACATAATATATACGAATTCAGATTCAAGACGTGGTCTGATAAAACAAAAGAATGTATCAACAGTTTGTAATACAAGTTAAATTTACGTATATCACAAAACACATCAGATAAACTGTTTACTACCGTATTATTATTATTTTTCCTCCATATATTTTTACACGGTATTTACTGGGTTGTTATTATTATTATTATTATTATTATTATTATTATTATTATTATTATTATTATTATTATTTGTATTTGTATTTGAGTCAGGAAGGTTTACAAACTATCGATCGATTGTCTTATTTGAGTACAAGAAATTACGGTATAATTGAAGTAGTGGAATTATTGGATGATGGATATGATCGTTTTCAATAATTCTTCCCTTATATCTCCGTAATTGAAAACGCGTACGTTTCTCGTGATAATAGAACATTTCGAATTCCCGAACTAATGGACGGCCCTTTAGGCACGAGGCATGAATACAATTCATCTATATATCGAGAATTCTTTCTCGATCCCATTCGCGTAGAATTCCACACCAAGTATCGATGGACGTCAAAACGCATTCTACACTCTTGTTTAGCGCTGTGGATCATGACTGAGTATATATCTCTATCTCATATGATTTCGTTTGTTCAAAATTTTCGGGTTTACTTGCGTAAAATTTGATCTTCTTTGATATGGGATATAAGTTTGTTGTATCATAAACTCAAAGCGTGATATTCAAATATACATAGATACCTTAAATTAATTATTTTGGGCAAAACATAGTTGTTTGTTCATCCTAGTCTTAGTCTGGTATGTACTGCAGATGTTCGATCCAACTCGAGAGAAATGGCTATTCTGGACGTCATTGTTTTACAGCAATAAACCTGTTTCGCACCGCAACGTAAACGAAGCACAACGTCGCTCGTTAACCTTCAGTTTGTTCTTAGTTCGTTTATCATGGGGGTAGCGCCAGTTTTAGCTTTGAATGTCCGATTTCTCGCTCGATAACTTCTGATTTTTATTTGACGTACAAGATTCTCTTCGCCGAGTTCCGTGATGAATGTAGGGAGCAGTGAGGTACGAACCCTCGTAATTCACCTGACAGGGACGGCTAAAAACAACTCCATTTGTATCGGAGACCCTGGAAGACAGTCTTCCTCTCCAATAAACTGCGACATTGCACGCACGCTGCTGGCACAATCTGGGGAAGCCTGTGTTCGATTCGCTCATTACCTCGGTTAAGGTCGTTTCAAAGTTACAGGGTTTTGTTCGCAATCCGTGGCTCCTGTTATGTACGTTAGACAAATTAAAATTCAGTCAATGATCGCATGCTAATAATAGAATTGCTAACAATAGATCATAATATGATAAATTAATTTGGACTGGAATGTGGACGAACGTTGAGGAAATAGAAATATACTTTGTGACAGAAGAATAGACCTCACAAAAGATATTTACGATGACGGAATGCATAAAAATGACTCGCAAAAGTTAGTCATATTCAGTAATGACATAACGTGACAGCAGTAGTTACAGAATTTTTAAAATTAATTTTATTTTGTTTTTTAATTCACCTAATCTTACTTCATTTAAAAAAAATGAAGTACTCTTTTTAGTTAACGAAGCAAATATTTATGAAATGTACCATGCTCATTCTTCCCTTCGCAGTTTCTATTTTTGCGTGGACATGAAAAGGGCGCCGAATTCACATCAATCCCAGAAGCCAATTAAAGCGACTTTCTCTTCCGGATTCCGCGGCGCTTCTCCCGCCCAGGAACTTCGGCCCGCACTCATTCGCAGCACGCGCGAAATGGTCGCCCCGCGCCTTCATCTAGTTTTCTCCATCCAGGAAGAGCGTGCTCATCGCAAGGCTCATCAATTCGCGCTCCGCACACGCACACACACACACACACACACACACACACACACACACACACACACACGCGCGCGCATTCGCTTTCACACACGCACACGCGCGTTAGGCAGGCCGACCGCACGCCCGCCGGACAGGCAAACCCATATTTTTCCCGAGCAGAAAATCGTAAAGGTTTCTTGTAGACTCACCCTGCTCCATTGTTGGACACTCGTCAGATGAGAAAGTTTCAGCTACTCACCTGAAACAAAAGACAGTTCGGTAAGTTATTGTCGTTGATAGTCACTTTAATGGCCGAAAGCAACGCCTCCTGTTCTGTATTCTTCTGGCAAGAAATATGTGATTATGTATAAAAACAAAAGGTAGTTACAGTATTTTATTGCCTTTGGATTTCGCTAATCCTTCGAGAAAGCGCCGAGAAAATGTAAGAACATTGCCTTCACATCTTCAGTGTTTGTAATTGTTTTCAACTACTAGCCGGTAGCAGCGAAGACTGCTGTTCTATTGGGCTACATAATAATCGTAATAATAAAACAATATTGAACAATATCTCGGTTGCACTACAGCCCTGTTGGAGCCTTAGCCTAACATCTGTGAACGTGTCACCTGCGTTACATCTGCAGTAGACTTTGTACTAGATAGATTAATTCTTCCGTATTGAAATTACATCACATTGAGACACTGAATTACTCTATGTAAATATCGAAGACAATGTAAGAGGTTAACGTCCTTAAAAATATGAGTGTTCTCTTAAAAATAAAACCAATTAATTCACGCAGTGCATTTTGGTATCAGATATCATGGAATACATTTGCACTTATTTCTACAGAAAGATAAAACTTTCATAAAGAATTTCCTTTTTCTCGCGATCTTTAGTTAGTAACAAACTTAATGACGAAATTCGCAGGCTTATAGATGCGATGATTCCCTAATAATTGTATTCCATTCCCGAAATACCAAGATGATCGTCATTCACATTCTTTATTATTTATTATTATTATTTTAATCTTTGGAGTGCAATGTCAGTTAGTGGAAACACTATTTAATTAGAAATATTGTTCATCTTACTGGAGCAAGTCATATCGCAGCAATAACCCAAACTGCTCTTTTACTGGACAACCTCCATAAACAAACCGGGAGGTCGTATTTTATTCATTGTGCTTTTTGCAATATATTTGTCCTATGAAAACGTAGAAGAAAAAGAAACATAAAATTTTGAATAACAAAAATATATCCATCTCTGGGGTGAAAGTAAACACTCACAACGAAATACAGGTAAAAATGAAATCAATTAGTGAACACAGCACACTGTGAACAAATACAATAGTTTTTCCTCGTGGTAGCTTTTTCATCAATGTGTGTCCCGTTACTGAATAATGCACAGCCACTGCAAGGGCTCACAAAAAAGTACAGAACAATAACGAAAAGTCTATTTCATTATTCATATTACTAGACATGATTTTGAACACTGTGCACCGTTTGCACAAGCTCTACGAATATTTTATTTCGTAGCTTTAATATCTTTGCTTTATAACGAATATACATTTTCATGAAGTAGGCATAAGATGTTGCCTGTAATATAAAATAAAAATAAAAATTAAGATCCATTTTAACAAAGCGTAACGTGTACTTTCGATTCGTTTTGAGAAAGAACAAGAAAATGAAAACGAGAATCATTAGTTTAAAGTATGTAAGCACATATTACAAAGTATGGCAATGTGTAATCCACCTTTTTAAAATAAAGTCAATTAATATAAAACAATTACTGATTTCACCCCCTAATTTGCTTCAAAAACTCAGTGAAATACTTTTGTAAGTTGGTTACATTTTAAAGGTTGGCCACATAAAAGTATGTGTTGTAAGCTTTTCGAAATTCATTGCCGAAACATCTCAAGTGGGTATCGTCGAAACGAGTAGACCTTCTTTCGTAACTCATAAGGCGTTTTATATTCACATGATGGATGTCTTCATTTAATTACTTCGTAATTCGGCGAGAGCGCGTCGGCGAAGATTCGCCTAGCCGTGGGCACTCGGCCTTCTCGGACCAGGCGAAAGCTCTAGCCGGCTCCACCGCGGGGTCTGATGGTCCACCGGAGGGAGTTGCGCATCTCCGCGCTCGCCTCGCCTCGCCTCACCTGGCCTCGCTGACGCAAGACCCCCGTGCGATGCGATGCGGCGCCGCACTCGCCGCGCCGCGCCGCGCCACAACCCACTTTCGCTCGTCGTGACCGGCCGCCGCCGCCCCGCCCCGCCCCCGCCCCCGCCCGCGCCGCCGCCCCCACCGCCCCGGGATGAGCCGGTTTGCGTCAGCGATCCAGTTCGCCTCGCCCGCACGCCCGCCCGTCCGCTCACCCGCACGCTCGCCCGCTCGCCCCCTCACCCGCCCACCTGCGGCCACCCGCCGCGCTCCCACGCCGCCCCCGCTCCCGCTCCTGCCCCCGCCCCCTGCGCCGTGCCCACTCCCGCCCCCGGCCCAAACCATCGCGCAGTGGGTTTTTGCTCGCGAAGCAGGAGAAGAGCGCGTCCCTTGTGAAATTTCCGCGGAAACGGATATTTACGTTCGCAGTCTTTCCTGCTTCAGAAGAACGGACTATTCGCGGGCTCCGTATGTACATTTATGTATGTTTGTATTCTACCGCAGTTCGCTTGTGGATGCGGCGGTTCCTACGCTCCCTCGTCGCACAGACCACAGTCGTCCAGAGAACAACTTTACCTTCAGATTCATATACTGCCCGTACCCTCATATGAATATGAACTTACAAATAAGAGGGTAATTTTTTTTTAATCTCCTTTATGAATTAATTATATTTTTTCTCATGGCACAAGTTAATGTAAATGTTTACATTTCACACAGTAAAGGGGTCTATATTTTTACATTTCACGGTTTGCACAAAACACACATCAACATAATACATATGCAATCATTTCATTGCGAGCTCATATACAAGTTATTATCATACAGGACGCCGCGTGTTGAATCGTTAAGAGCTGTACGAGCTCTTCACAAAACGAGACAAAACGACGTCCAAAGTGTTTCCACCGCCAATAACAAAAACCGCGGTAATATTTAATGGCGCAATGCGTCAAAATCAAACGCGCGTGAAACTCGTTAGCGCGAATCGTAAATTTTTCACCCCGTAAAAGACCCCACCCGCCCACTGTTTCCGCGGCAGCGGCGGCGGTGGCGGCGCCTCCGGAAAAAAGGCAACGCGCGCGGGATCGAGCGGACGTGTGCGCCGCGCTAATAACCTTTGAGTTACGGCCTCGATTAACGAGAACATTCGCCGAAATTTGCCTCTATTTATGAGAATCGTGGCGGCGCTCGCTCGTCGCCTCGCGCCGCGCAACACTTGCATGCCCGGGGCGGGCGCACGCTTCAGCTGTCGCGTGGAACAATCGCATGCGACGCGTGCGCGGCGCCACATACCAGATGTTTTGCGGTGTCTTCGCTTGTCGCCTCCGGAGTTATGTTGCCAATGCCTCTTCCGATGCTAGTTTCGTTAAAATTTGCCGTTGCCGTTGGCGTAGCGCAGGGTCTGCTAGGTGCAATTATTGCTATTATGGTGAATCACTCTCAGCCGAGGCATCGACCTCAAAAGTGCTTCATTTTATTCTCTCCTACGTTTCTCGTTTTCTTCTCTTTTATTACTCTTCTTCGTTTCATCTTTCTTTAATTTTATCGTATTCTTATTTTTTTGTTTAATTTGTTGCAATTTTTTCTTCAATATTTCTCCCTAAATTTTTATTTAAAATATATGTTTTTATTTTTCTTTTTTTAACCTCCATCTTTGCCATTCTCCCTGGCCCCCCTATTATATAGCCGACAGTTTTTAGGCGCCGCGCAGCTCTTCCTTCCTGCCGCCTCCAGAGCGCGCCACATAGTAGCTGCGAAGCGCTTAAAAAAGGATCGTATCGCAGATCCGAGTAACGAACGATATGCCCCGTATCTCCAAAAGGGCCTTTTAAAAAATACTTCTTTCTCACGTGTGTGTCGCGCGAGCGCGTAGCCTTCAGCTGCGAAGACACGGCCGCAAGAGCGGCGCCGCGTTTTATATCAATTTATTATACATCGCGCGCGCTGTAAAACGGGCCGCCCCGCCCCCGCCTAAGCCTCAATCGCCGCCGCCGCCGCCGCCGCCGCTAGCGCTGTATGTCGTCGTGGCGACGCCTTGCGTAAGAGGAGCGGGCACGCGCGGGCGGCGCCGGTTTCGCTGTCGACGAGGGTGGCTGTCGGCCGCCAGAGGAGGTGGATGCGGTGGTCGCCTTTAAAAAGGGCGTGATGCGCGGTGGAAGTTCAGGGGTTTGGTTTGGGATAGATTTGATAGGGATAATGAGATATGAAAATATGCAGATGATTGAGTGGATGTGTAAATAAGAAAATACGATAGATATCACGAGAGAGGAAATGGTAAAATAGATAACAGTGCATGGAGGGGGGGGGGGGGCAAAAAAGAGTTTTGCGAAAGCAGCGAGTTGATTGGGATATTGGGAGGGGGGTATGGAGAAAATTAGTTCCTAGTGAGGTGGAATGCAGTGAAGACCTCGCTAGTATAGCATCGACAATGACCTGAAAGAGTTCCTTTAAGCACTCTTGTGCATTTTCAATTAACTAAGTCTGATCGTTCATCATAGAAATTATAACCAAAGTAAGTGTACATTTGAAGTAGGTTAATGTTAATATTATCTGAAATAATTTACTTTACTCGAAAAAAATTGAAAAAATGAACAACTGTACTGTATAGAACATTTCAAAGCAGAACTTCAGCCTCTTCAACTATCTTTCTGTCATTTCAATTCACAGACTCCGACTGCATCGAGCCAAGTTCATTTCGGGGCATGTCGATCCAGCCGCGGTCTTAGGATAAGGCAGAGAGTTTGAGCAAGGTCTGCAGGGAAACATGGATAACGCCAAACTTATCCGCGACGGTGACGACGGTGACGACGACGACGGCGGCGGCGAACAAAACGAAGAGGAGATGGGTCGAGGAGGTCGGTCGGTGCCGGGGAGCTGTTGTTGAACGCCGGCGCACGCTCGCTTGCGCAAACACAAGGTGGCTCTGGCGGAGGCGGGGGCGGGGCGGGACGGGGCGGAGCGGGCGGCGTAGCCTTGGAGAGCGCGCGTCGCGACGCCACCCGGAAGAACGCCGAGGGCCTTGGCTGAGGAATGCGGAGCGCTCGTCCAGCTCCGCCCCCGCCCCCGCCCCCGCCCCCCACTCCACCTGCGCCGGCCCTGGCAAAGCCGAGTACGTGCTCTGTATTTACGCTTCACCTCCGCATGTAGACAGCGCATCTCAATTAACGCAAATCACTCCTTTGAACTGGTTTGTTCCTGGTGGAGCACTTCGTTGCTCAATGACTGTTGCTTTGACTTTCCTCCTCACTGTCGATTTACTTTCCTCGAAATGCCTTCGAGTTCCCTTGAATCGCGTGAATGCAATTTTTAAGGGGCAATAATACATTTAGACGAAGATAAGAATTTTGTATTTAATCGTTATTGCGTATTTTTTCTCAAACGCCTGAATGAAAAGCAACATTGCGTTTTAAATGCACACCTGCACAAGTGTAGATGTTATGTAAGTTCTTGCTTGTGCTCAATGATTCATTCTGTGGTTATATACTCTTGTCACACTGCGTCAACTGCCTTCTCGAACGTCATTCCCAATCTTCTCACCTACTCTTCAATTGCACAACGCTTGTCCTTGCGTTCACCTGAATGACATCCACTGCCTCACCTTCTGCGCATCAGCATCCGTTCACTAATATGTTTCTTCTAAAAAAGGTTTAGCTAGTGTAAGTAGTTCATTTTCTCTTGTGTTTGGTGAAAAATTGTGTCGAAATATTTAACATGATAGGTTTAAAGTAATGATCTGCTTCACTAACGATTCCATGAATTAGACAATAATTTCAATAAGCGTATCATTCGGGGATGTTTTTTCCAATTACAAAATTACAAAAACCTTTTGCTTTACAGTTTTTGTTAAATTTAAAGTATTAGAAAAATATAATTCGAATTTGTGTGCGTTTTAATATTTTCGTATTTGATTTCACTGTGTATACTACAAAACATCATTCCGCCAACTTCACCCATGGAATCTTCAACAAAACGTAAAAATTGTACCAAATGCCATTCACTTGTTCCCGAGAAGCAACATCCATACGCGTTCCACAACATCAGCTCCAATGTTGCAGATCAGCTCCAACAGCTGGCGCAAAGAATTAAAAGCGCAAACGCGTTTGTGTTTCGGAGGCAGCGATGTGAGGTCATTCTCCCGCACACACACAAAAATATTGAGACACATCGATACACAGTGTCAGTAAGTGAAATCAGAACAGTCAAATGAAAAGTTAACGCTCCCCTGGTTTGGCAACGCGCGCATCGGGGAGGCGAGGCCGTGTAGGCCGGGCGCCAACAACCCCCCGCGCGTGTCCCCGACGTGTCCCACCCGTCCCGTGTCCCCCCCCCCGGCGCTGTCCCCGTCCCTTGCCGCTGCGCCACCGCCGCGCCGTGTTTGTGAAATCCCAGTGCGCGCGCACGCCCCCAATATCGTTACACGGCCCGATACAGAGCGCGTATTGGTTTTGGGGATTGATATTTAACGGGCACGCGTGAGTTGCTGGGAGTTCCGTGACCGCAGCGCACTGCGTACGCGAATGTGCCATAAAAGTGGCTGCGCTGAGAGTCGAAGACGGTTCCGTGCTGGTGGTGTTTCCGGACAATTTTGTATTCATGTCCTTTTGAAACGCTAAAAACAAAACTTAAATAATTACAATTGTACAAAGTTTGCAGACTCAATCTAGGAATTTAGGTGAAATCATGGGCGCAGCTTAACTGGTATGTTTAAATGAATTGATTTATGTACTTTCACTTAACAAATTGCAATGCTTCATCATGTTTTCTACTCTCTGAAGGCGGGAAACAGTTCGAAAATGTGGGTCTCTCTACAGTTCGCACTGTCCTGTAAATTTGTTGACCTTATTCACGAGTCGTCCAGTGAAACTCACGGCTGGAACTCAGTAGACTTGCTCAAGTGTTTGGGTTCAATTTGAGTCGCATATAGAACAGCTGAATTCTATAACGGAGTAACATGTAAATTCCAGGTGTTTCACCGTTATTTCAGTGACTTGAAACTTTCCTAGGTATGAAGAATCATTATTTTCCTCTATCTATATCTTTCTTTTTTTTCGTTTATTGTAGGATATTTTGGTACGTCCTTAAGAGTGCTTGTTAATTAATAACTATTAATAGCAAGCATAAGTGTGATGTTCTACACTGTTTAAAAACTGGGTGGCAGGATGTATATGGAGGTTTAGTAATTATGTTTACACATGTAATCGAACAGTTTGGGTAAATAACTTAAAATTTACTGGAAACATTAAATTTTTACTCGTTTAAATGGTTCACGTAGTTATGCAAAACTTGGCAACATATTTTTAAAAAATCTTGCATTTACAATAAGTATTATTTTACACTTATCTGTTGACTTTCTTTTAAACCCTTGTTGGTTTCTGAAAATTCGGAGATAAAATTTTGAAATGTTTCACAATGTGGAAGTGGTCCAAAGGCGTACTTCGTAACTTCAGGACATCCGCCGACTTCCATTATCTTCGGTACTTTAACGCTGACTCCCATTAACACACTGATAAGTAGTTTGTACGTGGCAAGTTGGAGAACATAATGTTTGCAAGGCTGTTGCGAAACGTGGCGTCCTACGAACTGGTTGGAAGCTGCAGCGCCGGTTGACTGCAACGGTTGTCGTAGGCGGAGACGGCAGCAGGGAGTGCCGAGTTGAAGCAGCGGGTGGTACTTCTAAGAACCGGCTGGAGTACGTGCTGGTGGGGGTGGGGGCGGAGGCGGAGGCGGAGGCGGAAGTGTCGCAGAGTACGGCGGCGGTGGCAGCATGTGGCGACGGGGAGGAGGGGGCAGGGCCACGAACGAAGGCGTTGGGGGCGGCAGGGTGGGATGGTGGAGCCACGGAGGTGCAGGCATTGCAAGCGGGCGCCGGAGACGGCTGCGGCTGCGATTTGCGATGCAAATGGCGGGGCCGGAACGCACGCAGATTGAGTGGGGATTCTGCGGCGGCGGCGGCGGCGGCGGCGGATGCCACGCGCGACTTCGCGCCGACGACGACGCTGCGCAACTTTCCGCCGCGGAATGTCGCGCAGCCTCTGATTTCCGCGCCGGCGTCGCTTCCGACCTCGCTGCCGGCGCTCGATGCAAGTCTTTGGCGCTGGATGCCTCGGTGCACTTTTCGTCATGTTTCTGTGTGGCAGTACCTTCTTTTAACACGGCGACTTCTCCGCTTCGTTATTTTTGTTCATGTTTTCAGTTTTCCCTTCCATATGTTTAACTTTTATTTCTGATTTTGGAAAACCTTTTTGCATTACATTTATTTATATTATTTATTTATTAATTTCGAATTCAGTCTGAGCATTCAGTGACAAAATTGTTAATCCGCTCTGATGCTGAAATGACAATACGGGAAGCTAATTGCATGCTCCCCAGCGTTTGAGGTTTATGGTGGGTACTGATACAGCATGCACTGTTGCAGTCTCCGCTCCTGCTTACCAGCACAAACTCGATTTCTGCTGTGGCACTTAATACGACTTAACTGATTTTGCACAAATGAAAAAAAATTGTATTCGTTTCATAAGCGTTCATTATCCTGTAGCAATCGGGACTACACAGCAATTGTTAATTTTTTGTGCTTCAAAAACTTCCATCGCGTTTGAACCCGTGGAACTACTGAACCACTGAACATACCTACTCACGCAATATCTGTATATAGATAGACGAATATTTTATTTTTTAATAAGCCTTTTAATTATTCTCATTATCCTATTCTATTATCACTTTTTTCTCTCGTCTGAAATTAATTTACGTTTTGATTTTCCTCTCTTCTTCACTTGCCAACATTCTCTTCTACCTTCACATATTCATCAGAGCCCAAATTAATGCGTGAAGTCATGTAGGGTAATTTTTCTACATCAATTTAATAATTTCCACGCGTTCCTTTTCTTCACGTTGTAACATTAGATCTGCTTTAAAGTAGTTGCATCTTGACACAGCAGCACATCCATTCTCGTCGCTTCCGCTCGCTCGTCTCCCGCATCTCAATCCGGGCTCGCTCATCCCTCTCGTCTAGCTGCCGCCGCCACAATGCGGTTAATTCGCTTCGCGGTCTCCTTTTGTCTCGGAAGAAGCCGCGTCAGCGTCAGCGCCAGCGCCGGCGGCGTCGCCGGCGCCCGCGCCTCTCCGCATGGCTGCCCGAACCGGCTTCTCCCCCGTCGTCGCCGGCGGGCGGGGCGCCCTTCGATTCCGCGTAACGGGCGGCGCACGGCGGCGTCCGGCCACGTGACGTCGTTGCAGACGCCGCCGCCGCCGCCAGGTGCTGTCGCGCGCGCGCGCGCGCGCGCGCGCGCGCGCGAGCGAGCGAGCGCGTTGCGCGTGGCGCGTGCCCTACATATAAGGCGCTCATCGCCGACGCCGTCGATGCCGCGCGAATGCGGACGAGCAAGGCGGCGGTCGAGACGGCGGCGGTCGCGGTTGTGTTCCAGGAGATGGTGGTGACGGTAGTTGTGATCGAGATACCGGTGGTGATGCTTGGTTTCATTGCTTGATTAATGACTCAAGGCACGTCAACGGCTAAAACCATTAGTCCCGTAAGTGTAGTTCATGTTGTGTAGGTGGTGGCGATCTTTCCCCGCTGGACGGCGACACCCGGCGCCGAACTACCAGTCGACTTGCGGGAGGTTTCCCCGATCAGGTATCTCCCAACAGCGGGGCCCGAAGGTTTAGTAGTAGTAGTAGTGGTGGTGGTGGTGGTGGTGGTGATGGTGGTGGCATTAGAATGTGTGGCGCCTGCCTGACGTAGCTGTCGCATGTGGTGCAATGTGGGCACTGTCAAGCATAGTCTAAGCGTCTTCGTAGAAACATGCGAAATGTGAAGCATGAGTCGTTCAACCGCATGTTTGGAAGTGAATGTGCGAAAATATATAGTAGATTGTAACTTCAATTGTTTCGGCAAGTCAAAAACGTATCTACGTAAAGGTTTGCGAATATCGGCAAATCATTAAGGATGTAGACCAAACATATATTTGGAACCCTTTCAGTCATGTTTGCACTATCAGAACCTTTAAAATTGTATATCAGAAGCTATATTGAAAGATAGTAATTAATGGCAATGAAACATATCTGAATTAAACGACATACACATGTCTCTGAATTTTAGCAGAATAATTACATAACTGACAATAATGAATCTTCCTATCTTCTGTGAATTGTAAACCTAACGCATTATTCATAATGTCTTTGGAGATGAAAAGTTGACATTTAATTACATAACTATTATAAGTATTTTTATTCAATACGTGAAATTTTATTAAGAACGCAGGAATGAAACGTCAGATAGACGTCAAGAGTTTCAATTGTCAATGTAAAATAATATTATATTTGTTTTTTATTTCTTGCAAAATTCACAATTTTTTTATTATAAGTATAAAGCAGACTCTTGGTTTTAAAATAGCTTGAAACTGAGAGGTGCATACTTCTCCCTTGTTTTCCCATGGAGAATTTGCGTATAAAATTAATTACATTATTTTAATATCGCATTCCTCTCACATATGCGCATTCTTTTCGAAAAGCAATAAAGCTGTAATGCTACTCCCAGATTTAAATTATACTGAAAGTGATGGGGACATTCACTACTGAATAATCAGTTGAAATAGCAGTATTGGATCTTACACATTAATTCACATGGACTTTTTTCCTCTGTGCTTCCTTTTGGAGGTACAAATACTAATGAATAATCATCCCATTTACCCCGTAATAACTTCTTTCAGTTAGAGCTAGCTTATTTGATATGTTCCAATAAATTATATTTAGTAACCAAAATAAATTCCGAAGGCTGTAAATGAGTGGTTATTTGATGCATAAATTAAAGCGAAACACATTTAGATATCTTACTTCATTGAAGTTTTGCAAAACCAAAACAATGTTTGCGAAGGATTTTCGATATTAAGGTAGTAATTAATGTATATAAGTCCCGATATTCGTCGGAAATCGATTAACTTCGTGCATTACTTAGTCTTTTCTTCGTTAAATATTTACCCTAGACAGCTTTGGGCATACATTTCGATCCACCGATATATTAATCATCGGTTCTGGCCGTCAGGCTGTTGTTAGGAGACTGTAATTAAAGTGTTCTTGGAAGAAGCAGGGAGGTATTCTTATACGGCTTCAAAGGCCACTGTCAAAATTACACGACCAACAAAATCTTCTATTGATTGCGCAGTAGCCGACACTTCGTTTGAAAAGAGAATGGTGTATATTCTGAGCTCATGATATTCCCTTAACCCATATTTTTCTCGATTAATAGCCTCTATTACGTGAAGTTTCTTTTGCTGGATATTATTTGCTGAGTAAGCATGCTTCGGCAGCAATACAAATATTACGATATGAGAATGCGGCTGGCTATAACATGTATAAAACGCATCAATAGCTCTACGACATTCGAGTTCGTAAATGGGAATCCCTGACATATAATAAAAGAAACCGAAATAATTTTGGTTTAAGACAGAACAATATTATTGTGTTGTGATTCTATCCCGGCTAAATACCGTGAACACAATACAGGACAAATCATTTTTACCCCAGGGAGGTGCAACTCGTACGAAATACGATTTGATTCTAAACAAGTCTTCAGTAGCGGCGAGTTGTGTAGTACGTCTCCACACGCGCTCAATATGACACCACCTTGCTTTTCGCCCAATCACCCAACTACTCGTCGAGCAGCCCACTATCTATCTACCGGCCGCACTCGCCCATCAACTGTATAATTCTCTTCCAAACTGACACACCTCCCATTCACTTTCCTTGTCGTTTGAGTTTCCACCCACTTATTTGCTCAACATTAATGTCCGTTTCCCTCCCCGCTCCTTTGGCACTTCCGCCCACGGGAAATCCGACACTCGCCCACGGCTTTGGAACTCTTCGACGCCTGGCTGCTCGCCCACTGGGACACCACTGTCACCACCACCGCTGCTACAGCCACCACCACCACCATCACCGCCACCGCCGGCGCCGCCGCCTCCACCGCCGCCGCTGCCTCCACCGCCGCCTAGACCGCTGCTACAGCCGCCACCACCACCACCACCGCCGCCGCCACCGCCATTACCTCCACCGCTCCTGCAGCCACCACCACCATCACCACCGCCCCCGCTTTTGCAGGCACCACCACAGTCACCCCGCCACTCATCCCCACCGTCGCCCCAGCCATCACCACCGCCAACCCGCCCCCACCGACATCCAGACCCACCGCCAATCTATCATCACCCACCCCCCAATCACCTTCACCGCCATAGCGTCCCCAACGCCACCGACCCTCTCCCATGAAAACGCGCAGGCTACTCGTTCATTGAGACATTACGTCAATCCCTGATGAATAATGTGAGTGGCTTACACACGGCGACGCGCTCGGAGCATTGTGCTGCCTTTCCGCCGACGCTGCAAAGCCACTCGCACAGACGGCTCGCTCTCGCGCTTCAACCTCCACGGAGTAAACAAGTGGCGCTCGTTGTATTCTCTCAAGGGCCACTCAATTATGGTGTGTTATATGCATGGAATTTCTAAATGGAAATGCTGCGAAACATTACCTTTGAAGGAAAACATGTGTGGAGTAGGATTTCGCTCAGAGGACAATTAGTTGAATTCGGCGAAAAGTAGATTCTACGTTTATTACCCTGGAGTACATTGGTTTTAAACAAAGTTTGTTGATGAAATATCAGACATTCGGCTGTTCACACACGCATAAAACGAACCATACGAATGATAAAACAACCCATTTAGCATTTACAAGTTTACAATATTCATAAAAAAAGTCGGTCGTGTTTATCTCCTTCGAAGGGTTCTTCGTGTACCTGTTTCATTTCTTTAGGCGCGGTTAACTTCTCTCAGCACCGAAATAGATCAACATGACATTTCCTCATAATAAACGAACTTCAACGTCAGAAACACCGCCATTCATTAATATCAGTTTGCTGTTTCGGGCCTGGGAACTATTTTTACCTCGCCGCGCTGGCAAGTTTTTCTGCGCCTTTCGTGCCTTTGCGACCCAAATCTGCGCGCGCCGGACGCGTTATTCACGCCTGCCGACGTCGCTACGGGCCGCCGCAACTTCACCTTGGGGCACTGCCATCACCTCCACCGCCCAACACGACGTCGCTTTTCGACGCCTGCGATGACACCTCAGCTAGGACAAATCACCTTTCGCATCGGGGAAATAATTTGAATTCGTTTAATTCGTCATTAATGTGCTATTTCTGAAGATATTTTTTGATATTAGGTGTCATTGTTGTGTCCGTCAACAATTGCATCGTTACCACATTAAAACGACTCCCATAGTTGGTTCTGTCATGCATATTACCTGCGCGAATATTTGTCATCATTTCATCGTTAACTCCAACTAATACTGTCCTTGGAGGGGGGGGATTTCAGCACAGCTTTCTCATCACCAAACTCGTCGGCGTGTATGTTTCTATCATCGCGCCCGTCGAGCAAAACCTGCCTAATCGAGAGCGGCCACCGCCACCGCCGCCGTCGCCGCTGCAGTGCTCGTGTAAACCGGGCGGGCGACCCGCGACGCGTGTTTTTCATGTAAGCGGCGGCGGCGGTGTCCCGCGGCGCCCCACAATTACCCCGTGGCGGCGGCGACGGCGGACACGCGCCCGTTAGACGCGCCGCACAGTGTCCGCGGACGCGCATCTCCGCGCAAGACGGTCGATAATCGTTTGCAAATCGATTGGCTGATTGAGCGGGAGATGAGGAAGGAAAAGATGAGGGCATTCACTACCAAAGATCAGTAATGAAGTTTAGTAAAAAAAAGTTCACTGTTAAAATGTACAAATGCAGGCGCACACATAGCAAAAATTATTTATTAAATTTACCTTTTAATTAAATGAGTAGGTTTTGCTCGGAGATGGTTGAATATTTCGTGTTAAGAGGTTAAATTCAAGGAAAATAAATTGTATGTAATATTTTTATGTTAAGTACTAGGACAACTTTCTTTGCAGAGAAAATTATCGTAAAGATCTCATAGCCCCCAATAAACAGTCGCAAGAAAATAGTACAAAATCCATCTCGTCCAACAGAGAGAGAGGACATCTCAGCATTCAATTCGCAGCAGCGAGTATACGGGCTCCAAAAAACGCGACTAATTACGGAGCACAGATTGGGCCATTCCCACTGATGAACGCGTTTCCTCCTCATTATTTCCAATACCCCGACGCGCCGTAATTGGCCGCGCCCGCCCGCGAGCGTCGCCGCGTCGCCCACTGCGCTCGGTCGCCCTCCAGGCAGCTAATTTCTTGATGCGCGCGCCGGGGCGAGGAAATCCGCACGAGCGACGCCAACGCCCGCGCAGCGCCGCCACATTTGCCGCTTACGCCGCCCTGCTCTCCACGCCCCCCGGCCTGACGCGCCGCCACCACGCTTCTCCGCCCCGCCGCCTGCCCCCGGCCCCCGCGTTCCCGGTCGCCTCCGTTCCCCACCTTACGCGTTCCCCGCCTTGCGCGTTCCCCACCTTGCGCGTTCCCCGCCTTGCGCGTTCCCCGCCTTGCGCGTTCCCCGCCTTGCGCGTTCCCCGCCTTGCGCGTTCCCCGCCTTGCTCGTTCCCCGCCTTGCTCGTTCCCCGCCTTGCTCGTTCCCCGCCTTGCTCGTTCCCCGCCTTGCGCGTTCCCCGCCTTGCGCGTTCCCCGCCTTGCGCGTTCCCCGCCTTGCGCGTTCCCCGCCTTGCGCGTTCCCCGCCTTGCGCGTTCCCCGCCTTGCGCGTTCTCCACTTTGCGCGTTCCCTCATCTTGCGCGTTCCCCACCTACGCGTTCCCCACCTTGCGCGTTCCCTCATCTTGCGCGTTCCCCACCTACGCGTTCCCCACCTTGCGCGTTCCCTCATCTTGCGCGTTCCCCACCTTGCGCGTTCCCCACCTTGCGCGTTCCCCACCTTGCGCGTTCCCTCATCTTGCGCGTTTCCCACCTTCCGCAATTCCCAACTTCCGCGATTCCCACCATCCGCGTTCTCCACTTTCCGGGATTCCGACCGTCGGCGATTTCGTCGGCTTCGACTTCAATTCAGCACCCTAACATTTCACCTTTCCTGCATCTTCTCCGTCCCATCGTTCGTCCACACCGTCAAAATGCTCTGTTTTCCTCGCAGCATCGCCATGTCATCGTGCCGCCGTCTGTCAGCATGCGCATCCCTCAGTTTCATTGCCCCTATGGTGCTCTATGCTCCGTTGCGACACGTTACTACCATTCCCAACCATCCAACTAGCTACTTTCTCAGTTTCAGCTACCAACGTCCCTATTATTTCATTACCATACAAATCAAACCGTTGAACTGAATCTCTGTTACACCACCCTAACTCGTATAGGTATCTACACACTTCGTCCATCTAGTACAGTTCTCACTCCAATTCGGACGCATCCCTTCACAGTTCGAGTGTGGTCAATTACCTGCTGCTTAAACAGCTACGTTCTGTTCATCGCGCTTGAGTTCCTTTTCTTCCCCACACCCTTGCCCTTCTGTACCGGGTTTCTACAATACCAGCAGGTCTGAGCGGTGCCCATATCGCCTCTGACTAACACAACACCATGTTTTTAACGGGCGCCACAGGATTATCAAAAGCTTTTTGTCCGGTTTTCCCCACCATTTCTCTCCTCACCATCACCTCCACCACCAGTGCCACCGTACCATTTCCAATGCAAATGCGTGTGTCGATACGTCCCATGCCCGATAATCAGTGAGCTCCCCGACACGGCGGCGGCGGCGGCAGCGGCGCCGCGGACGGGGGCGTCGGCGTCGACGCGGGGGGTGTGGCGCGTCGCGTGCCCGGGGACCGTAGCGCCGCCACCGGCCGCCGCGGGCGCGCTATTTCCAGAGCCGAAATCGAGCAAACACACAAAGCGCGGACGCGGACGGTCGCGGCTGCGGTGGCGCTGATACAATTACGAGCGACACCCCGCACCTCGCGCCGCGTGTATAACTCCCCACTCCCCACTCTCCGTTCTCCGCGCCTCGCAACCCTCGCCTTGTACCCTACACCGCGAGCCACCTCCCCGCGCATCCGCTTCGCTCTGCATCTCCCCGCTTGCTCTCTCTTCTCTGTCCCCGCGAAACGTTTCCGGCGACATGTTCCTCATGCCTTGTGTTCTTCGCCACGTTCCCCATGCCATGTTTTGACCGCCACGTTCCCGCACCGTCCCTTTCCCGCACCGTCCCTTTCCCGCACCGTCCCTTTCCCGCACCGTCCCTTTCCCGCACCGGCCCTTTCCCGCACCTCTTGTCTTTCCGGGAAGGTAGGCGAACGCAATGGAACGCTCAACGCCGGGCGATGCGTGCGGCGGCGCACTGAGCAATAAAGGGGCGGCGGCCGGGAGGCCGCTGCGCTGCCGCGCGCTAAGTCGGCCGTAATTCCTGGGGATGCGCCGCCGCGCGACGTGTACGCGATTGGGCCCTTGTAGCCGTGAAAAACGGGGCGGGCGCGGCGCCGAGGCCAGATAAATAGCCTGGGAGCAATAGGAGCGCGCTGACCTTTCGTTTCAGGACAGGTTGAAAAACGAGAAGACTTGTAGTGCACTAGAACATTTACTGTGTACACAGATTTGTCGGTCGCTTGCGGTGTACTCGGGCGTACCACGACATGCAATCACGGTCGTAAGTGCCCCGTTCCATATTGTCTTTCGCAATTTGTTCTGTTTGAAGATTGTGAAATGGCCTTTTCGACCCTATAAACTACAAATATGTCATAGCTTCTGCAGGAGCTCTTCCGTAAATGGTGTCCATAACAGTTCACCGCTACAAAACCGACGAGTTTTCTCTGAAATACGTTTGTTTGTTAAATACTCAACTGAGAGTAATTGCAACTCGTCAGGTGCTGTGCTGCTTCTGTCAGAAAGAAGAACGCAAAAGACAAATGTTAGTGGCGTTCTTTGAATACAGCGACATTTGGGCTGCGACGAAATACATGCCAGCGAGAATTGCATCCCGTTCTGTAGAAAATTGCTTAAATCGCCCGTAATTTGGCCGCGCGGGGTGAATGCTCGCTCTGCTTCTGGCGAGGCGGCCCAGAATATCTAGGAAGCATGCAACGGGTGCATGAATGCACAGTGTAGTAGGATAGAAGCGAGAAGAAACAGTTTCAGGGGTAGGCAGGTAAAAAGACGTGCATATTAAAATACAAAAGGTCAGTGTCAGCGCAAGCTATTTTCTATTTCATAATCATATTCTTATATTTTATTCAAGACGCATATCTCTGAAGTTTCTACACAGCAGCGGCTCAGTTCTCAGGAATCTGTATTACCAACTAAGTTTTCAGAATGCCACGTGCGAGCCTCAGTTCCTTGGAATTGCCCTCACACCACATCGCAACCGACGCCAAGCAGCTGCACGCAAAGTTCCTAGAAACTTCCATTCGCAATAACGAGCCTCGATGCGCACGGCACGTGTGGCAACCGTTGTCTCGCCGTCGACGCTCGCGCGTGTGTGTGTGTGTTGCCACCTTCCCAGAACTCCGATTGCATCAATGACGCAATTCAGAGCTCCACGCTCGCAACATGCCACGAACCAGCCGGCCTGAGCGCCGCGCCTTCGTATTAATTTCTCCTCCTGCCACCAGAGTACGCCAGCTTGCAGCATGTGCCTGCCCGCTCTCGTGGCTGGCTGTCCGCCGCCACCGCACGGGTGCGCTGCGCGCGCGCTCTCGCCGCCGCCAGTGCCCCCCGCCCCGCTACGTGTCGCCGGAGGGTGCCCCCCCCCCCCCCTCCTCGGTGCCTGCAAGCTGCAGCCCGCGCCCGCTCTCTTGCATCAGGTTTCCAGAAACTTCGGTCGCCACGCGGCCAAAAGGCCCCCCACCACCTCACGCCAGCAAGCGCCCAGCTGCGCGCTTGACTTCCTGGAAAATTTCGTTGCACACGACACGCCGGCGGCGCAACCGCGCTCGCCGCGCGGCGCTGCAACGGGGAAAAACTTCAGTTGTCGTCTCGTCTCCTTGCTGAACAGACGTTGCTCCGCGCCGCGCTCCGCGTGGCGTGCATTCACTGCTCGTCTCATGCCCATGCCGGGTGGACGTGCTTGTAACTCTTTCTTTGTGTAATGTCCAAGTTAAACGGACACGTTGCGCGTTGCTCCGCGACGCGCATACGGCACTCATGGCTATGTACGCTCTCCGAGGTGCAATGGTGCCTAGCTGTTTATACGTGTGGAACCGGCTTACGCCACACACGTACAATGGTGCCCAGCTGCTCATACGTGTGGAACCGGCTTACGCCACACACGTACAATGGTGCCTAGCTGTTTATACGTGTGGAACCGGCTTACGCCACACACGTTCAGTGGTGCCCAGCTGTTTACGTGTGGAACCGGCTTATGCCACACACGTTCAGTCCCTGTGCTGGTAACATTAGTGCAACTTACTAACGCTCACGCCATGCGGGCAAACAGTGCTTTGTAACCCTCATGTTCATATGTATATTTCTACGCCACGTGTGCTGATCAATCTCATTATGTGTTATTTAATGCCACGTGCGCTAATTACTTTCATATGTGTTAATTCCATGCTACGTGTAATTAGTTACTACTTAACAAACTAATGCACAACGCCACGTGTGCTAATCAATCTCATTATGTGTTATTTAATGCCACGTGCGCTAATTACTTTCATATGTGTTGTTCCATGCTACGTGTAATTAGTTACTACTGACAAACTAATTCACAACGCCACGTGTGCAATTTGGTCTCATCATGCATTTATTTCATGTTATTTATGTGACTTCATTCATAGGTTAAGTTTCATCTTCATCAAGGGTCAAATATGTATCTTTAATTTACAATATACGTTTATATGTTTTGTATTCTATTGTTTCATGGTAACAAGCACCCTCTCCTGTCATCTCCCCATCCTTGCAGTCCCAGATCTGCAAGAGTGGTTACAACCTGTTCTCTCATTTCAGAAATCTGGGTGGTCCTTCGAAATCTAATTAATCTAATTAACCTGGGCTATGGCAGGAATGTTTGGGAAGAGTCGAAAACTTGATTATTTCAAACCAGTCCACTTTGCTAGACTCCCCATCCATTTTGGTCCTTCGAGCCGGATTTGAACCAGCGACCTATGGATATTTTCATATGTTATTTCATGTATTCTGCATATGCTCTTCGGACCATTTTGATCCTTCAAACCTTGAATTTTGAACTTGCAAATATATATATGCCTAATTTCTATTTTCAATGCCTTCCAGGTACCAAGCTGATATTCACATCAGCACATTCTTTTTGTACTTCCATTGTCAATGTCTACCAGGCATTAAAGCTGATACATCAGCATTCACTTCGTATGTGCTTTCCGAGCCATCACATTTTGTCAAGTGTGCTTGTTACCATATACATACAAACTTGTGCTAATTGCATATCAATGTACTTGTTTTTTGTGTAACATACTTGTGTTAATTGTATTTGCTTTGTCAATGTGCTTGTTTTTTATGCAACACACTGATGCCTGATTTAAAATGTTACATGTACTTACTGTCCTGTATCGTGTAACGAGGCTGTGCTCCTGTATCGTGTAACGAGACTGAGGCTGTTCCACTACTGTATACTGTACTACTGACTGCTGCTGCCCGCTGCACCACTCAGCTGTATTTCAACAAATTTGTAAGTGTAGTAACCTCACAAGATGTGCGTCTATTCAGGGGATTAGCTTGCTTGCTTGCTTGTAAAGATTACAATCACTGTGCCATTTTGACTTCACATGTATACATTTGTGTATTCATATTCTGTTTTTTTTTACATTTTTATGTGCTTTCTTAATTTCATGTGTTTATTGTGTCACATACACACACATTTGTGCCTTTACTGCAATTTTTTTTTAAATCTCTCATGTATACACATCAGTGTTATTACTTGCTTCTTTTATGTCACATGTACATACAGTGTGCTTTGTTTAGTGTTCATGTATTTTGGGGGAAAGTCCAGTGTCAATTGCTATTAGGTTAGGGCCCCCTTCTGATCCCTCAACATTCCTGTATTATTCTGTGCCCATCAATTGCCAATTGCGCACCCCAAGATGGCATCACAAACTCTTCCTAAAAACGTTATTAACGTAATGGCCAAATTGAAACGTTATTGCACCTTAACTTCAAATTTTCTTGCAGAAAATGAGAAACTCACTTTACTTGCGTACCATCAATTAATCCTCACAAAGGAAACGCTGATTAAAGCTTTCAATAAGTTTGATAATTTAATTGATAATTTAATTGATGACATTGATCTAACTGATGAGATTACTTCTCAAATAAACGATCTCTTTAATGTATATTATGATGTTCTCGCTGCAGCTGATGTGGCAGTATCTAATTACAAATCAGCTCCCGCTGACAATGTTTCTGTTTCCAACAGAACAATCTCCCCAAAACATACTTCTAGGAATTCCAATTCTCACGTTAATGACAAGCCTCACACCGCCAGGGCGGGCAACGTCAACAACACGGGAAGGAATATACTACCAATTTGTCCAAAATGCAATTCGGAGCATTTAAGTAACGACTGTCCTTCATTTTTAGAATCATCACTTAAAGCACGCAATGACTTTACTCTTAAACAAAGTGTAAGCTCTAGATGCCTTCACCCGGAGGCCCATGGTCATTCTTGTCTTACAAAATGTACCATCCGTAGTGAAAATCACCATAAACCTTTGCATCTTGGTGATGAACCTCCTACTAATCAACAGGCTGTATCAGCTGTTGTGACCAGCTCAACTACCAAAACTAAAATTGTGCTTGACGCCTCAGCCAAAACCACTACTGGTATTGCTCCTAATGATGCACCGTTAAATGGCAGCAAAATTCAAAACGATCTCTCTGATCTTTTGCTCAATTTTAAATTTAACAAAATTAGCATTTCCGCTGTTCTTAAAACGTTTCGTCAAATTAATGTAGACCCACCTGACTGGAACCTACAACGTGTCTTATGGAGAAATTCTCCTGAACCCATGCAGGGCTTTGCCTTACCTACGGTGACATATGGTTTAAAACCAGCCACCTTTCTTGCTGTTCGCACCTTGCATCAGCAAACTACAGACGAATGCACTGGCCTCCTTATAGGCTCACATGTGCCAATGTCTAATTTTTGTGATGATGATTTTCTATATTCATCTCCTAACCTGCATGCTGCCAAACAATTCACTTCTGAATTAATTGGTCCATTAACAAAGGGTGGTTTCCTCCTACGCGAATGGGTTTCAAATGACAAATCTGTTTTGTCAGATCTTTCAGATCACCTGCTGGCCAAGTCAGGCCACAAAATTTTTGAATCTAAAGCCCACGGAGCAGCAAGCTATATACGCTCTCCAAATGAACACGGTACTTACACCGTAAACACCTTTGGCACTGTGGGGGTGGACTACATGTTATCTGTAATACGTTCTTTAATTGCTCCACTCCGCCCACTGGCCACTTGCATAATTACATGTAAACTGCCATTTCAAGAACTGTGGGACTATTTCCTCAATTGGGACCAACCGCGCCCACCTGACATTGCCCTTAAATGGCAAGTAGTGTTCACGTCACTAATTGACATACCTACAATTAATGTGCCACGATGCATTCTGCCATCTGATTACTTATTAATTGAATTTCATGGCTCTTCTGACAGCAGCCTGATACCCTACGGAGCAGCAAGCTATGTACGCTCTCCAGGTGAACACGGTACTTACACCGTAACACTGCCTTCTGCCAAATTTAAAGTATTGCCCTCTAATGTGAAGTGTAAAGGTAACACCCTTTGTGTGTTAATCACCTCTGGCATTGTGGGGGTGGACCATCAGATGTCAATTCAAATTTAAATTTAGGTAATTCATAGTTATTTAGTGTTAGTTATTTAGAGTCATTTTGTTTATTATTTTGTTAGCTGTAAGATTAATTCATTATATTGTAGATGTGTTAGTCATTAAGATTCTTGCATTACTGCATTTGCATTTTTGCATTTGCCACCTCTCCGAGGTGCAATCTCTGACATCTCATCCGAGATATTGCCTTATTAGCTTCGCTATGGCAACATTCTGCATTTTTGTTTTTGCAACCTCTCCGAGGTGCAACCTCTGACATCTCATCCGAGATATTGCCTTATTAGCTTCGCTATGGCAACATTCTGCATTTTTGTTTTTGCAACCTCTCCGAGGTGCAACCTCTGACATCTCATCCGAGATATGCCCTACTAGCTTTGCTATGGCAACATTCTGCATTTTCGTATTTGCAACCTCTCCGAGGTGCAACCTCTGACATCTCACCTGAGATATGCCTCATTAGCCTTTGCTATGGCAACATTTCTGTTTAGTGCTAGTTATTTAGAGCTATTCGTTTGCAAGGTTCACTGTACTATATTGCAAATATGTTAGTAATTAGGATTATGTTAAGGTTAGTAGTTAGGATTCTGCATTATGTTAAGATTTGTGCATTGTTGCACCCACCACCTCTCCGAGGTGCACCATCTCACTTGAGACATCTCATTAGTCTTGCTATGTCAAGAATTCTGTTGCATCACTTGCTACCCCTCCGAGGTGCTCTATCTCAGTCGACATTATTTTACTATGTCATTGTACTTTGTCACATCGTGTGCCATCGCACTTGCCACCTCTTCGAGGTGCTCACTTGGCTAAGGTTTATTATACCTTCCTTACCAACGGCTATATTCAATATCCCTGCCATATCTCCATACACCCTACCACTCCCATCTATACCTAACTACCTAGCTTGCCCTAACATCTTTTTTGTCGAACGACCTAGTCGTTCTGTGGGGGTGTATGTCAGCGCAAGCTATTTTCTATTTCATAATCATATTCTTATATTTTATTCAAGACGCATATCTCTGAAGTTTCTACACAGCAGCGGCTCAGTTCTCAGGAATCTGTATTACCAACTAAGTTTTCAGAATGCCACGTGCGAGCCTCAGTTCCTTGGAATTGCCCTCACACCACATCGCAACCGACGCCAAGCAGCTGCACGCAAAGTTCCTAGAAACTTCCATTCGCAATAACGAGCCTCGATGCGCACGGCACGTGTGGCAACCGTTGTCTCGCCGTCGACGCTCGCGCGTGTGTGTGTGTGTTGCCACCTTCCCAGAACTCCGATTGCATCAATGACGCAATTCAGAGCTCCACGCTCGCAACATGCCACGAACCAGCCGGCCTGAGCGCCGCGCCTTCGTATTAATTTCTCCTCCTGCCACCAGAGTACGCCAGCTTGCAGCATGTGCCTGCCCGCTCTCGTGGCTGGCTGTCCGCCGCCACCGCACGGGTGCGCTGCGCGCGCGCTCTCGCCGCCGCCAGTGCCCCCCGCCCCGCTACGTGTCGCCGGAGGGTGCCCCCCCCCCCCCTCCTCGGTGCCTGCAAGCTGCAGCCCGCGCCCGCTCTCTTGCATCAGGTTTCCAGAAACTTCGGTCGCCACGCGGCCAAAAGGCCCCCCACCACCTCACGCCAGCAAGCGCCCAGCTGCGCGCTTGACTTCCTGGAAAATTTCGTTGCACACGACACGCCGGCGGCGCAACCGCGCTCGCCGCGCGGCGCTGCAACGGGGAAAAACTTCAGTTGTCGTCTCGTCTCCTTGCTGAACAGACGTTGCTCCGCGCCGCGCTCCGCGTGGCGTGCATTCACTGCTCGTCTCATGCCCATGCCGGGTGGACGTGCTTGTAACTCTTTCTTTGTGTAATGTCCAAGTTAAACGGACACGTTGCGCGTTGCTCCGCGACGCGCATACGGCACTCATGGCTATGTACGCTCTCCGAGGTGCAATGGTGCCTAGCTGTTTATACGTGTGGAACCGGCTTACGCCACACACGTACAATGGTGCCCAGCTGCTCATACGTGTGGAACCGGCTTACGCCACACACGTACAATGGTGCCTAGCTGTTTATACGTGTGGAACCGGCTTACGCCACACACGTTCAGTGGTGCCCAGCTGTTTACGTGTGGAACCGGCTTATGCCACACACGTTCAGTCCCTGTGCTGGTAACATTAGTGCAACTTACTAACGCTCACGCCATGCGGGCAAACAGTGCTTTGTAACCCTCATGTTCATATGTATATTTCTACGCCACGTGTGCTGATCAATCTCATTATGTGTTATTTAATGCCACGTGCGCTAATTACTTTCATATGTGTTAATTCCATGCTACGTGTAATTAGTTACTACTTAACAAACTAATGCACAACGCCACGTGTGCTAATCAATCTCATTATGTGTTATTTAATGCCACGTGCGCTAATTACTTTCATATGTGTTGTTCCATGCTACGTGTAATTAGTTACTACTGACAAACTAATTCACAACGCCACGTGTGCAATTTGGTCTCATCATGCATTTATTTCATGTTATTTATGTGACTTCATTCATAGGTTAAGTTTCATCTTCATCAAGGGTCAAATATGTATCTTTAATTTACAATATACGTTTATATGTTTTGTATTCTATTGTTTCATGGTAACAAGCACCCTCTCCTGTCATCTCCCCATCCTTGCAGTCCCAGATCTGCAAGAGTGGTTACAACCTGTTCTCTCATTTCAGAAATCTGGGTGGTCCTTCGAAATCTAATTAATCTAATTAACCTGGGCTATGGCAGGAATGTTTGGGAAGAGTCGAAAACTTGATTATTTCAAACCAGTCCACTTTGCTCGACTCCCCATCCAGTCAGTAAATGAGAAACCCCTTTGATCAATGCATATAATTGTACGGTCGTAAAATAATCAGTACTACGATTTAAGGAACAAAAGTCTGAGAAAGGTAAACTGGGCGACTGGATTATGGTGGCCACATTACGGTTTCATCAAATGGGACTTTTGGATTCAAACATACCGTAGAAAATTGAATTCTCCTCGGAGTATAAATAGCATTTCTACAATTGCGTCTGGTATATATCAGCCCAAGAACGACAGCATGCATTACGTGCATTCTAATTTATCGCATAATCCACCGTTCTCGAAGCCGACTGTCACGAGCACGCAGCCTCCGGTGCGACGACCGCCCCTACGAAGGCCGATTTTCAGCACAATATTTTCTGCGTCTCGGGCCGACGGAAGGTTGTTTCAGCGGCGCCGCGGAATCGCGAGGGCGCAGTGCGCGTGACAGCTGTCGGGGCTCGACCCGCGCCCTCCACGCTCCGGGCGAAAATCCTGAAAGAACCTCATGAAAAAGACTCGGGCCGCGCGTAATAGCAGACAACGCGCGGATAAAAAATTCATAACGCGCGCACAGCGCAAGCAAAATTGAAAGCAAATGTGGCGGAGCGTTTTCGAAAAAAAAAAAAAAAAAAAAAAAAAGGGCAGGCGGAAGTTGAAGGGGTGGGCGCATAGGGGTTGTAAGGCGTCCCCTTAAGATAGTCCACCGGTTTGTGTGTTCTGGTCTTCCATTTCTACTTTATTTGTTCTAGTATTTTCTTGTTTTTAATTCTGCGAGTTTTCTTTCGTTAAGTAAACGATAAATTTCATAATTTTCTAAAATGCGGTTAGGAATGCTTTATTTTCTAGAGCTTTTGGTACAGTGTAATGACGTTCTCGATTCTGCATTTAACAAAAGGAAATCGATATTATTCATAATTTCAAACTCTCAATTTTTTTGTTTTCAATTTCATGAATGAAATGAACTTTTGAGAAAAAAACTAGTAAAGATAATTATATCCTTGCAACAAAACTTCTGGAAACTGTTATTTTCTATGTGTCTTTTTCAGTCATTTCCGTAATTCCGCGACGTGAATTACATGCCATTATCCCTCCCGTTGTTTGTACTGGCCGTACAACTTCGTAAAAACTGCCACCTCTATTAGTAAACAAGCCTGACATATCCACGGTACTTACAATAACGTCAAACCTCCCCGCCATGGTGATACGCTCTATACGCCGAAAGTCGGTTACAAAAAACAATGACGTCGCCCGTCAGAGCGCGCCGTGTTTATGAAACAAAACCCTAATTAAAATTCCGGCGTTCGTCGGGGGGACGCTTGCGCAGAAAGAAATCGCTGATTTGCGCCTTTCCGAGACGGGCGACGGGGCGGCAGCGGGCGGGGGGGTGGGCGGACAGTGTAATTACCGGGGTCGTAAAGCGGAGCGTACGTGATCCGAACACCGAGCCGCACCCCGCTTCGCCTCTCCCGCCCGGCCCCGCTCGGCCCCGCCCCACGTCGCGCTCACCTCCCGCGCACTTTTATGGACCCAAATCATAAAACCCCTTCCCGCCGCCGCCGCACCGCGGCCGGGGGCGGACGCCCGTCGCCCGTCCAGGCCCGACCGCCCCGGCCCGGCCCGGCCCGGCGCGGCCCGTCGTCCTTTATGTGCGCTCCCGACGCCACTTTTCGTATAAAACCTGGACTTTCGCAGGTCATTACTGGTTTTACGTCGCCCTCGACGTTAAATAACTCGCCGGCGCGGCGCGGCGCGGCGTCGCAGCCTTCGCCCGCCGCGTTTCTTCGGGGATGCCACCGCGACCGGAACGGCGCCCTGAGGGGCCGTCTGGGGACGGCGGTGGTCGCAGTGGACGGCGGCGGACGGGGGAGGTCGTGAAAGGGGTGCGGGCGACGGGTGCGCAGCGTATGAGAGCGACGAATGGCGGGAAGGGGGTTTGGAGACATACGAGGATCGATAACTAACGGAGAATATAACTGAAGTCACGGAGTCGAATTTGGCGAGAGGGGTTGCTAGATGCAAAAGCAAGAAGGATAAGTGAACGGTAAGTACGAAAAGCGGGTGCTTCTGACTGGGAGGTCATTGGTTGGAGTCCCGACGATGGCAGGATTTTCGACACTAGCTTGTCAGCTAGGTCGAATTCAGTTGCTGTCAGGAGGAGAATTATAGCAGCGGAATGCTCTGATCGGTAGTTTTCCGTGGTATCTTCGGTCAACACCAGACGAATGCCGGAGCAGTACCCTAACAAACAGGCCACGGACCGCGTGCTATCATTCCTTCCTCTTCCCTGTCCTATCCTCTCCCGCACTAACATGCACTACACGACCATAGTTGTCGGGAAAGCAGTCAGGGGCTTAGAATTTCTTCCAGCTGGGGCAGTGCCACGCTAGTGGCAGATACTTGTTTAAGGAAAACCCCGCTAGCCGACGGTGGGTAAGCAGTTGTGATGATCGCAGGGAGCACAGATGGTGCCAAAAACAATGAGTGTGTCTGTGAGAGAGCAGTAGCTTTAATGCGACGTGGAAATGCAGGTGTCTGGAGTTGAAGTATATTTTACGTGAATATGGAGTTGTTGAGGTGTCGAGGGGAGGTACTGCGTTTGAGGGAGATCTATAAAAACCGGCGGACGTAAGGAAGAGAGCAGTTGGTAGCGTCCTTTGCCTCTGTAGTGGAGACGGGATCAGGTTCGAATAACGATGGGGGACGAGGGAAGGTTTGTTGTCGGGCTGTGCAGCAGTGAAGGCGTAAAGGGCAATAATGACAACGGCGTTGTGAAGGTTTGCGGCGCAGTTTTCGACTTTTAGTACAACTGTGAATGCATTGTGATTACCTGGTTGTGGTGGTTATGCGCGTTTTAGTTGCACTGTTTTCATGTTTCGGCGATATTCATTTTGCAGTAATGGTTGGCAATATTTGCGAACATTGGATACAAAAGAGTGACCGTTACGAAAATCAATACTAAAATCCATTAGCATTACATTTTATCGTGGAGCAGACAATGAGAAGCAGACAATGCGACATTGTTTTTCAGTAATTTACATATAATTTGTAATATGCATTAGATTGGTTCCGTATGCTAGCCGCTACCAGCGCCCGACGAATGGTCTGGAGAAGTGGGTCTGTATTTTTAGGTTGCATAGCTTCAAATTCTAAAGATTTAGTCGTTTCTTTCCCACAACTGATAAATTCTGGAAGAGAAACGATAAAAAGTGTGAATAGCAGACCTGCATTTCCCATACTTCGATTTGGGTCCAAAAATTTTGTACTTTTGATAACATAATAACTTCATTTTAGATTTAAAATTTTCAACTTTATGTCAATAATGGCGGAATTATCCCAAAAGTAAAGAATTAACCCAAAAGTAAATAAAAAAAAACGCTTAACGAATAATGATTGCTATCTTGGTGTCGGCAAAGGTTTATTTATCATAAAACAAATCAAGTTATATCCAAAGAGAAGTCGAACATCCCAACTGAAGATTTTGTAAGGGACATTATTACATATTGAATTACTTGATAACAATGTATGAATTGTTAAAATATTGAACACAATATTTAAGTATCATGGTGTTTCGATATTTTGAGACCAGTAATTTACGTAAAATGAAATGTATTTTGAGTTTGTTAACGGCAATTGATAATATACTCAAGGTCATTTCACATCAGTCTTAGGAGCAACCTGTTATTCGCGAAATTCTTTTACGCGCTGTAAATTGGCTAGAAAGGGTGAGGATATTTTCATTCTGTTCGGATGAATATTATGATCACAAATGTGTCTTAACAAGAGGGGCCTGAGTTCCTTTGAAGGAATAGTCTAAACCACGAAGCCACGAAAACCAATAGCCATGACCGCAGGCTTCGAAGCCCAGGGCATACGATCTACCGAAACTGTCAGAATCACGCTGACCGCATGCCTGTTTTGACGTATATCAGTAGTGCCTACTTTTTATCGTAGCATCTATGCACAAAGAGAACGGGAAGACGATACAGAAAATCTTAAAGACTTGGGCTCAGAATTAATTGTAATTGAAGTAGTATTGTCGGTTGACTAGATGCTTTTTTAAACTGGACGATTTATTTGGAATGACGATTTATTTGGAATGGCAGTTTTCACATTAGAAGTGTCCGGTTTTTCATCTAGGATGTAGGACACTTCAAATACTTCCTTGTGGTGCATCTCCTGCATAAATTCACGAAAGATGAAAAGAACAATTTAGGGTACCATAAGGTGCTTTTTCAAAAGAGGAAGACATTTACATGTCCCCGTATGTTAAAGTGTATGAACCGTTCTACACTACGTCATCACTGCTGTATGTTGAATGAGGTTTTAGGACCGGGTGAACATTCTGGGAAAAAATGAAACGCATGAAAGAGAGAAAATATTCTGGTTTTCTTAATGGCATTCTATTACACTCATCACGGCAACCATTTAAGACAACCAAAAATATGAAGCCGATGTTTAACATACGTACTTGAAATTATGTTAATGAACTTACTGAATTAGGTTCGGATTTTTTCGAAACGTACATTTTTTTTGTTAAAAATTAGATTACAATCAACGTTGGCTTTGCATGTATATCTAGAAATGAATACTGAGGGGTGGACAGGAAAAAGGAGGCGTGAGGGAGAGGAAATACTAACTCTAGAGATCCAATCTGTACGGTCGTCTTGTGGGGCTGGGTGGAGAGAGGCGGGGGCGGGGCTGGGAGAAGCGGAGCCGGGCCGAGCCGGGAAGAGGCGTGGCGGGGCGGGGCGGGGCGGGGCGGGGGTGAACCGGTGAACGGCCAGGCGCGAGGGCGACGGACGCGGCGCCACGGCCCATTGCACCGCCGCGCTGCACTGCCTCTGCGCCCGCTGCGCCTGCCGTCACTCTAACGGGCTGCTCGCTCCGGGCACTCCGCCAGCCCCCCCCCCCCCCCCCCCGGCCAACCAGCTCCCGCACGCGCCGCCCGCGGGACGGGCCGAGGGACGGGAGAGGGCGATGGCCAGAACGGGCGGGGCACGGGACATGGGGAGAGTGGTACTGCTGGAGCCCGCGGGCGCGTCGTTCAAACGGGTCGCCGTGGCATCCGTGCGTCCGAGCTCTCGGCCGCTGAAAGACTTGGGGCAGCAGAGACGTCGCGAAACTCGGCTGCTAGCTCTGCAGAGCCAAGTGTTTGAATGAACGCGTTAGGGCCGGATTCATGGTTGACACTTATGGAATAAGGGAAACCTTATGTAACAAGCGATTATTTAAAATAAACGATTACGTAAAGATGATCCTGCATAATAGTCCTTATGAATGCTTCATTAAGAGATCGAGCAACGTGGCTGTTGTACAAACACAACATTTTTGGGGGAAGTAGAAATATTGTCCATTTTTACAGTTATGTGCTTTCAAGTTCCTATGTGTGTACTTCCAATACATGTTAAACGAAATTCGAACAACGCTTTTCATCTTTCTAGCTCACGTCTCTTGTACCTAGCAAAGAGGCTTAGTTTGGAATTTCACATTCACTGGGAAGCGGTCGTTTCAAGGGTATAGTTTGATGGAAAGCAACTCTGACAACCGGCAGCCACCGACCACAAGCACAAGGTGCCACAGGAGACACGTCTTCCGTCACCTACCTCCATATTGACGTTACCCGCAATGACTTCACTACAGCAAATTAAATTTCGCTCCCCCTTTACCACATTTCATAGCACAACCATTTCTTCCTTCAACAATTCATAGCCCTCGTCGCACACCTTCTCTTATCACAATTGCCATCCTGACTTCCCTAATGTAACTTCCGCCCACACCAGCTTCTGCCCTTCCGCACCGTTGCGCTTCGCTAGCGTCGTCACCTCCCCTCGCCCCCCCCCCAGCTGCCACTTCTGCGGACGCCTCGACGCCGCCCCCGCAAGACCCTATGGCTTGGAGCAGCTGCGTCCGCCCAATTTGTTATGCTACGCGGTGCGTGCAATTTTAAACTCGTTCCTCTCCCCCCTCCCCGCCCGCGGGGCGCCGCCGTGTGACGTCACCGCAAGGTCGAGGATCGCTATCGCTCTGAGAAGGAGGGGAGGGGAGGGTGGAGTCCGTTTCTCAAGCGCGTGTTACCGCGTGCGTTTTTCGCGGGCGCGTTTCTTCCCCCTGGGAGCGACGCATCCGCGCCGGCGCCGTCCTCCTTAAGTGGGATTCGGAGCAGTGGGAAACCGCGGAACGCCACTCGCCCGCCAGACGGCGGTGGCGGCGGTGCCGTGACCCAGGAACGCTGGCACCTTGCCAAACACTCGTTAGGTAACAAAACATTGAACCTCGTGCATTACGAGAAAACGAACTGACGACAGTCTTTCACCACAGAAATGCTGTACAAATAGTATTACAAATAATTATTATAATGTTAATAATAATAAAGATAATAATGATAGTAATAATGCTAATTGTAATAATAATTATGATAATAGTAATGATAATAATAATGATGATAAAAACAATAGCTTTGTAATTGCCCGTATTTTGCGCAAAGTATTGTAGTGCTCACAGTCACTGATTTGCTCCTTACGAAGCTTGTTGAAACATGGAGTAGAAGTAGTATTCACACATCTTTAGTCGCGAATTCAGGAGACAATAAAGATAGTAATGAAGATAATGTCTATAATAATAATAATAATAATAATAATAATAATAATAATAATAATAATAATACATGTACAAAATATATTATCTCAAATAATAGGGCGAGTAACTGCATTTTAAAATTCCTTGCTTGATGATATGATCTGAGAATCATCTGAAATATTGTGTGTTGATGATAAATTTGCCGTCACTATAATCTTGTTTGGATGTTCATCGGTGATGATCAGTCGGACAGAATATCATTACAGAACGATTTAGCATGATTTACATAACTGTTATTTTACTACCACCTGCACCACGGCTACGAGTATTTGAAAGATGGTAAATATGAGATTTTGTAAATGATTTATGAACGTGTTTACTGGAAAACCTTCTAAAAACCGTGCTTAAATGAAAGAATGATCGACAATTAGGTTTGTAGGTCATTTGTCAGCCATAATTGGATCAGACTCTGGAAACGTCACCCCTTTTCGCACCTTCGTGAGTGGAAATTTTAGTGTAATGCAGGCATAATTTAATAGCTGCGATTAATGTACTAGATTACTGAGCATAATTAACTTACACACAATTATAAGCTTCGAATGATTATTCGGATCGTTACAAATCTGAATTAGACATGAGAGTTAGAAATTGATATTCATTTGTCATAATGCGTTACAACAAACATTGAGATTTGATGAAAAAAATCATGAAATTATTAACATACTCAATGTTACAATATCATTTCGTTCTATCACTTTAATGGATAGCGGGGTGAATTGGCATAGTTACAGATTTTTACAGCACCGTTCTTTTAGATTCCTGAAAACCTCAAATGTTACGTGTACGTGATGAGTTTATAACTTTGGCGTGATATTTGTCAACAAATTGTTAAATGAACTAGTAGCTTATCAGATCTTGAGGATTAGTAGGTACGTGGTTTGTATAAGCCAGTGGTTTGTATAAGCATGACTTAACTAAAAGAAAAGAAAACTAAAATATATTACAGTCATAAAGCTATGGCTTTGTGTGAAATAATGCTCGAAAATTAAAATACCATGAAAACCTGATATCTATCTACTTTGTTACGTTACCACGAACACACGGCTCAACAAAGTGTTCAGGATTAAACGTATTCGTGATTTCTAGGTTACAGTCTGTCGTATATGTATATGCACGCACGAAGGCATGAAGTATGAACGTGATGAACGCAGGAGAGTCACGGCATTGTGGCTTTACATTCCTCTTCATGCGAATTGTAGATGTTGATATGAGTTTAAAGTAAAGGAGAAATATCGCCCCAGTCGTAGAATTTCAAATCAGTTTTGCTTTATGTTCGTGGAGAAACATCCACACCATCCTTTTCAAGTTGTAAGACACGTGCAAAGGAATACAACACCTTGCTTGTAAAACATTACTCGAATAGATTTACACGAACGCACGGGGCCGGGGAAGAGGTGAATATTCTCCGTTTCATCAGCGAGCACGTTGCAATTACTTTTGTGTTACATACCACCCAAAATATTCAAACGTATTCACTAATTTAAAACCGCATTTTAAGCGAAGCCGAGCTTCAGTCAGGAGGGTAGGGTCGACAGGCAAATCGGGACTCCAGCGAGCACAGTGCGTTTCATCCAATGGATTCTGCGGCGGCAGTGACGTCGACGATGGCGGCGGCGGCGGCGGCGGAAGGGCGGTCTGCGTAAGCGTGGTGGAGGGACGCAGAGCAGAACAAGCGGAAGGAATACGGGGCGGGGGGTGAGGGGCGGGGATGCGGTAAGAGAGCACGAGAGGTCGCCAGGCGCGCGGAGGTTACAGAGCGGCCATTGGCAGTGGAGCAGCGCCCCGCGCAACCCCGCCACGCCCCCTGCCCTCGCCCCTGGGTCTAATTGCGGCCGAGCACGTCGGCGCGTTTCGCACAAAACGCCGCTTTGAACGAAGCGCCTCCCGCCCGTGCCCCGCCCACGAACAGTCGCCGGACGACTCCGCGTCGAGCGCCCACGCGTTGCGGCGCTGGGCGGCGCTGGGCGGCGCTGGGCGGCGCGGAGCGGCCTCGCGGGCGGGGGACTGAAGCGGTGCGGAAGCGCGCCGGGATCAATGCGGCACCCTACACTACGTGCCAGTCTCACAGCAGAGACTGCTCAACTATTTCGAAGCGAAAGCCTTCCGGGAAGTACTTAAAAAAAAAAAAAAACAGCACTCTGTGATTTTGCAAATAACTGCTGCATTCATTGTGAATCATGTGATTACTCATGGGGAAAAAATGGGAAATTTCTCGTGTTTATTGGAAAATCTTTTAAATTATTTGATCGATTCCTCAATATTTCATTTCCCCATTTGTGACTGGCTATTACCTGTATTGTCAGTCATCGTCCTTAATCTGATTGGAAATTTCGGATTAAGAGATTTTCGTAATTATGAGATACAATTTGTTTTCGAGATAGTGTTATTTTTTTCTATAATCGTACACATGAATAAAGTGCAGTTATTTAGATTTTTCTTTCAAGCAAGCAATGCGAACTTTACCATCTGAAATCAAAATAAATAATGTTCTATAGAATTTTGAAGAAACTACAACACAATTTTGGGCGTTAAATTGAAATAATTAAGAGAAAGATCTGTTAAAATTTTATCAGTTTAAATCTATTTGATTGTTTGTAAAGTTACTCGTGTACGTCATTCTATATACATCAATTAATTCTAATATTCTTATTGTTCTTTTGTTGCCTGAAAGCGAGATGCTTTGATACACCGAGCGTACATACACTGACACAAATGTGACGACGCATTAACAAAAGACACAGATAGCCTCACCATTGTGGGGCGCAGGCCATAGTCTCTGATCGGAAAGATAAGTGTTGTACAAGGGCAGGGTTCTCTAAAGTAAAAATGACGTAGAGAAGGACAATAGGGTGTGGTTTTAATAGGTTCAGATTATGGGACAAGATTAAAAGATTTAAACATTTATATTGCCCGAAGCCCCTTTCACGTATACGTCATTAGGAGTAAGAAAACCACTTTACTGTCCAGATAAAAGGACGGGAACATCCAGGCACTTGGTCTAAGTATCCTGGGGAAACTAAACAAAAACCCCCGAGTGGAAGGTTGCGGAGGAGGTCGAGAAGAAAAGCAGAGATTACACGAATGCAAAGTTCGGAGGCTGCACTCCTTGGAAAGTGGTCAAAAAGCAGGCAATTAAAGAGAAGTAAGCGAAAGATCAACAGATGAGTGAATGAAGAAAATTCACAATGACGGAAAGACGGAAATGTAAGCTTATCGACGAAAAGAAATGTGACATGAAGAGGGAATGATGATCAGTGTAAAAATCGCAAATATAAAATGATGGAAACTTGGGAGAGAGGTGAAAGGAAATGTCTATGTTGAAGCGGAAAGTCCGCCACTATTACGTTAGAGCGAAAGTACACAAGCGCGCCACAAACTCTAGGAGCAGGATAGAAAGGGTGACGGATTCTGAGAAAGTGCGCGGAATCGGATTCTTCGCGGCCCCCGTTTTTCCCACAGCCGCCGCGCCACACAGCCTTCGCCGTCGTCTCCGCCGACTGCCAGAACGGCTGCAAATCCCTCACAACCGCGCGGATTTGCACACCCGCAAGCCGTCCCGTCCCGACCCGTCCCGCCCTCCGCCAACGCGACTGTTTCCACGGCGCCGTCAGCCGTCCCCGCCGCACTCCGCGAGCTTTCTCGCCGCCGCTGTTTGGAAAGAAAACGCGCGACGCCGCGCGCGCGGGGAGGGACGGACGGACGGACGGACGGCTGTCGTCCACTCGAGGTCTGCTGCGAGAGCCACCGCGCGCGGCTCAGCCGTCTCCGCCGCTGAGTTCCAAGGCCGCAGGTCCCGCCCGCAGAGCTCGTGAATCAATGCGATGAAGAGAGGAGGGCTAGAGATTTTTCTCATCTGCGTTGGATATAAAAGTGCAGCAGTGGAAATAGTAATATGTTACTGCGGAGAAATGTCTCGTTCGACCGCAGAGATGTAACATAAAAAGTAAAATGTAGAAATCGTATTCATATTTAGAGTGATGATTAAAGATTTCTCAAAATGAAACTCAGAAAATATGAATCTAAGTTCTTGTACTTCGAGACTTATTCATTTCGGTTGTGCTTATAAATGTTTTTCCAATCAAAATGAATGTTTTTGAAGATAATCAATAAAGGGAGGGGTTTTCCCATCTGCATTTGTGAAATATTTTTTTACATATTCTTTAGTCTAATTCTTTATGCCATTATTATTGAAACAATGCACGTCCTACATGAAGACTTCGCACCACATCAGGCATTACCATGATCCCTGCCGAAGCAACGTTCTCGAAACTCCCTCAAAACCCTCCGTTTGCGTACTCTCCGCGTACCTTCGCCAACCGCGCGTGGCTCCTCCAGCGCGACCGCATCTTCGCGGGCCGCATTCCGCCGTCGAATTCGCGGTATCGCGCGCGTTCAAGAGGCTTCGGCTCTTCTCCAATCGCGGGGAGTCACTTGCGAAGCTCACTCGCCGGGCCGTTGAGCCGCGGCAAGAGGCGCCGCCCGCCCGCCCGCCCGCCCGCCCGCCCGCCCGCCCGCGGAAGCGAGGGGTCAGCCGCCTCCGCCGTCCCCGCCACCGCCTCCAGTTACTCCATCACCAACCCCAACAATGCTTCCACTGCCACCACTACCGCCACCGCCACCCCTACCGCCACCGCCACCTCTACCACCACCGCCACCGACACTCCTACCGCCACCCTTACCGCCACCGCCACCCCTACCACTGCCGCCACCGCTCACCCATCCACCATAGACTCGTCCTCCTAACTTCGATTTCACTACCGTGACCAAAACAGACTCCACACCCAACCCTCTATCTGCCTCTGTCTTGACCTATGTTTCACAACTATTATCTCTCTCTGTCACTGCTTTCTGCTCAGCCTTCTTCTCCTTCTCTCTCCCTTCATTCTCTTTATCTTCCCTTCCTTCTCCACCACTACTTCCGCTGCATTTTTCACCACCTTTTTCGCTGCTTTTTTGACTGCCTTCCCTGTTGCTTTTTTCCTTATACGAGTACCTCGAAGACTGCTGCTTTCATTACAGCACCTTAGCCTCAAGAACTTCAGATTTGGCGTTTCCGGGAACGCCGCTTTGGCTCAGTACGGCACGAGTCAAAAGGAGGCAACGAACGTCGGTATACTTTTTATTTCATAGGCGGGTGTACAGATTTGATGCGAATTCTCGGTAGATGAAGTGAATTTAAAGTTTTTTTTGGAGAACATCGCTGAAGATCTGTGAACGTGTAGTGCTGAGGCATCTAAAAGACTTTATTGAGGATTTGGTAGTATGAGAAATGGATATTGATATTTGAAGATGAAAATCCAAGCAGCATTCTATAGCAGTTATTTGATATTCAAATTTGATATTTTTCTTAGCAAAGATGGGAAGAGAATATCCTGTGAATAGAAATGAAACTACCAACTACGTAATGAATTCTGTTGACTAAGATTGAATAGGGAGATCTCCTTAGATTTTGTGAGAGTAATGTATTAATGATGGCTACATTTCATTTTTGTGAAACATTTTTAACAGGAAATTGAAAATGATATGCAACATTCCGGAACTAAAGAATGTAAAACTTGCAATGATGATAATCTTATCTAAAGAATGTGAATCACAACATCTTTCTTGATAAAGAGACATAATGTCTCCAGATATGTTTTACATTTAGAAGGCGGAAACTGTATCGGCAACATTCTCGTAATTTAATATATGGGCGAACTTCTAGATGCTAAAATAATGTGAATTTCCAATTATTACAGCAAGTCTCAGAACAGCTCATATTCAAACCTAGCGTAAAATAATTTGACTAAATACAATCTCCTGAGCAATAACTGGAGATACACAGAAATTAATATTAATAACTATGGATATGTAGGTGAGACGAAACCCAGTAAATGTAATTTAATACTATTCATTTTCAATGATAAAGATATCTTTGATTAAATTTCAACACGTCATAAAATGTTTGATACTTGGAATATATTGGTATTTTTATTGAGCTCTCGCATGCACGAAGAGTTATTTATTTTGAGGTCCCGGATTCACCTGCAAAAAAACGTTTGAGCGATGTAGCAACTAATTAATTACATTTCATGGTAGGAATGCCGCGAGTTTCAAACCGTGACGAAAATCTTCTGCACTCTACTACACGACTTTTCTTCCTTAAAACGGATATCCGATATCGACGCCACGTTCTCTTCGTTTGCCTCCGAGCCGACATCTGCTTCTGATTTCAGCACCCCGCACATCTGCCGCCTCTCATGTTCCTCACCCCATCTCGCACGGGGGTGCAACCCTTGCCCACCACCACCACCCTGTACCCAACACCGGCCAACCCCTAAGCGGCACCGCTTCGACTGCATGTAGCGCCTCCCCTCTCCAAGATTTTTTTAAAAACTTTATTGCCATTCAGATGACCCGAAAAGCTGAAGGATTTTTTTTAACGCGGTGCAGGAAGAAAAGGGAAAAAATTGGGTCATTTCGAACGACCGCCATAAAAAGGTCGAGGATTTTGAAAGGGTTCTAACGACCTGCGCGCCAAATGGTGAAATAATTAAGCGGGTAATTTGAGTAAAAAGTCGTTTTTTACCGATGTCGGATGGTGTGGCGCCTGCGCGCCTCGCCGGTCAGCACTGAATGCAGGGGGATGGGGTCACGGGGAGAGGGAAAGGAAAGGGGGAGAGAGAATATTGGTGGCCGAGAGCTTAGGGGATGAGGAAAGTACGGACTGAGATTTAGGGAAACGGGTCGGGATGCGGTGCGAAAGAAATGGACGGCCGAGGCACCTAATTGTTGAAGGCATGAAGGCACGCCAAATAGGGTGGAACGTCATTGGTGGCGCCAGCTGGAACCCAGGGGTCGGCGAGGGTGGGTCCGCCGAGGAATGTGAGAGTGACGAAGCAGAATGTAGGGCTACGATGGTGAGATAACAGGGGGGCGAAGCCGTCTTGAGTGCCTGTGGAGGAGGTGAGTGATGGAACGATAGCGGATGGAAACTTGGGAAGAAGAGTGTTACGAGATGATCGAAGTTCGTGATTTAGAGGTCTAATGGCGTCTGCAGCAATCAGATGGCAGGTCAGGGCCTTAGGAAATACTGTCTTACAGTTCTTAGATGTGACAGGGGTAGAGACGGGCTGTGCTTTAACCGGCGCAGGAACGTTGTTGGCGACGAAGGTGGCATCACAATGAGGCAACGGTAATTGCAGTGAATAGAACTACTTCGCCGAACCTGGACAGTGAGGGGAGAATTGCAGCAAGAGGGTGTCGACAGAGGCGGTGGGGGTGGCAGAAGGACAATGGCTCTAATGCAGGCTGTAGCTGGGTTGTGGGGGGTGCAGGGTGGTCCGGAAGCAGCTTAACCGGCGGTCGCTCGGGATCGAACTCGTGCCGTCTGCCAGACAGCGGCGTCGGCGGTGGCAGCGACGGCGATGGCGACGGCAGCGGCAGCGGCAGTAGTGGCGCCGGCGCCGGCGCCAAATCGCGTATCCGCAGGGTTTGCGCTGCGGTGGCTCGGAATCGACGTAGACTCCACCGCGGTCAATCTGCTCGCACGCTGAATTACTTTTCCCTCAGCGAAACGTTCGTTCGTTCGCTCGCTCGCTCGCTCTTCGTTCTTTTTCCTCTTCCCCGATGCTCATCCGAGTCATGAAGGTTTATTATGTCTCTCTGCAGCACTGTCCGGAGAGTTACGCGCCCACTAGAGGCCACTGTGCCGCAATGAACAACGTGTGTCCGGTCCGAAGAGAACGAATGAGAAAGAGAAGATCGCGGTACGGTCGTGTACGAGCTTTGGAAAGAGATACGTAGACGTTTGCTGGTAGGAACCGAGAGGAAAACTTCGAGAAATAAGGAGGCAGTTACGACTTTTTTGTTTGGAGCTTCAAGTTACTTCAATAAAAGAGTCAGTAGAAACACCTCTTTTCTTAAGACCTTGATAGTTATAGTTTTAGTTCCGAAACATTAAATCTTTTTAGTGTGAGAATACGATGTCATAATTGCCACGGAGTAAAAGCTTCTGGGTGAGGACTGAAAGAGTAAAAATTACGTTTTTATCGGACTGATGCAAACACGTTCAGTTCCTCTAAACTGTACAGTCATTCTAAAAGTATTTTATTGAAATTTGCCTATAAAAAAGTATTTAAAAGCTAAATGTTTAGGACAATTTGAAGATCTTTTTTACACACTGCAATTTTAATAATTACTGGTTAATTGTGCTCTATTTCAGGAAGTTATAATGGAAAGATGAAATGACATTTCTACTATGTAAACATCTTAATTTAATCGCTTAATAGAATTTCGCTACTGCATTTCACATTTAGATTCAAAGAGCTTTGAACAACTGAATATTTCTTTAGAAAGGCAACGTATGTCGAACAAATTCCATTCCTTTTTGTGAACCATTTTATGAATTTAGTTATTTCCTCTTTGCGGCGTTTTAGACCTTAGATTTGAATGTTTCAGGGCGATGAATACTACCGACAAAAAATCAGGTTTTGGGTCACTGACGTTATTTAGAACGTAACAAATTTATTTCGTGTGAATTGATCGATTACCTTTCAATTACCATTAATTAAAATTCCGTTTTTAGATTAATAATCTTAGTACAATTTATTTTTTACTATTAACAGCAAAGAATTGGATTATTTGAAATAAAGAAGTCATGTTTATTGAAAATAACTAATTATTTTGCATATATTTGACTGCAATCCTTTGTTTTTCAAAAATTTCATCATATTGGTAACGTTTCATTGTGAATTTCAGTACAAACAACTTTATTTCTAATGCATCATTTATCCTTCTCTAATTACACACTGACTATTGATAGAAGCAATTATTCTCATTATTAGAAATCCAAATGGCGACGTAGATAAATTTTTAAAGGATCTACTGTCATGAAGCAGGTGTTTTGAAGTAGCCATTTTCTTACAAAATCGCTCATCTGCATCACCTCTCCCAAACGGGATAAATATATTATTTTGGTTCTAGAGAATCAACGGAACGCCAACTACTAGTAAGTGGCCTTCACTTATGAGGTGTTAATCGTTATAACAATCGGAAAGCGGGTGGACTAGCCGACGCAATCTCAGCCGCTGCTGGCAGCGTAAGTCGGTCACTGAGGGCGCGGCGGCGGCGGCGGCGAAATGTCAGCGGCCGTGTACTGGCACGAGCCACGCGCGCGTGCATGATTGGCGACCGGTGTCCCCGGATTTACAGCCGTCTGTTCCTGCCGAGCGGCGGAGCTCTACGAGGCAGGCGGCTCCGTCGGGGCCTACGATTTGCATGGCGTTCGGGCAGCGAGACGGCGGCTTAGTGCTGCACTAGATTACGGCGCACGTGCGAATATCGCAGGGTGGAGTAGTCCGCGTAAATAACTCATTGTGTAATTATAATTTATGTTCGGGCTGCAAACGCTCTCGGCGTACGTGTGCTGCGCATAATGCTCTCGAATCTCATGAATCTTGTAATAATATTACATTCCGCGTCGCGGTTCAGCTGTTGATTTGCGAAGAACTGCCGGATCTCGATCTGGTTCTGCTACGATCTACCGTCAGATGCAGGCGGTGATGGAGCGGGAAAACGTATGCCGACAAATAACTGTTCTGAAGCGTTGAATGCAAAGGGCGGAGGTGTAGTCGAGAAGTCACTCTCGCAAGACAAATTTATGGGGTCTCTTGCATACAATGCGATAGAGGGGTGTTCCATAAACAGTCTGGAAGATGGAACTCACATTATTTGTTTCGCCGTTCTCCGCCATTATATTATCCCGTGTCCTCCTTGTTACATCACAGTTTCGATAGCTCTTTTCGGGTTCGTTACCTGCTGCGGCAAGTTTATCGAAAAAACTGTTCGCTCTTCATCCCATACCGAACAGCCTCCCTAATATAATTACGCTCAAATTACAGGCCCGAAAATATTGAATATCGAAGTACCTTCAATTTCCCCCCCCCCCCCCCCCCCCAACCTGGTTACCTTGGGGCACGCGCCAGCCATGGCGCCGCGTGCAGTTATCGGCATTTCTGACAAGTTAAACGCTTCCTCGATGGCTTAACGTACCGTGACTCCGGCGCGCCGTCCTGTGGAGCGACCCGAACCGGGTCATGGTCCCTCCCTCCATCCCCCCTCTCCCTCGCGGCCGCCGGAATTATTCACCCGGTGGAAGCCGCTCGCAGATGCGCTCACTCACCTGAAACAAGAGAGACACGAGGTTAGGGCGGGGCGGGGCGGGGCGGGTGTGGGCGCGGACGCCTGTGAAACGATGAGCAGAGGGCGAGCGGGAGGGTGGGGCAGGCTACACGGGCGTGCGGGATAATCCCGGGGGAAGCTGGGAGAGCACAAAATATCCACAGTTCCTCCAAAATTAATATGTAATTGTGGAGTGCACTGAGCGTTTCTGTGATTCTTAGTCAAGTGGAATTCCTCGGTTCGAGAATCTCTTTATTAAAGGTTACTCCTCTTCTAAGGTACAGTTTTGTGGAACGAAACGCTACGTATATAACTAAGCAATTCTCTGACAACTTTTTTTTTTATCGGAATCAAAAGTTTCCCTGAAGTATACGATTTTTTTATGTCAGAGTGTTTAACTATCATGTTAGTACCAGTATGTACATGTGTAATATATATATATATATATATATATATATATATATATATATATAATGTGATGTTGAAATTTTGGTTAGCTACACACGAAGCCAGAAAAGTAAAGACATTATAACGGGTACATTTTCAAATACTAAAAAGAATTCCATCTCACTTAAAGGCAACTCGATATAGTTTTGTATCTTATTTTAATATTAAATAATTAATCATAATTACTAAGTCATCGTTCAAAAATGACTCCGAGAAACTATATTGTGAAATTCGTTATAAACCTGAGAGGAGGAATAGACAAAATCTCATTCAAAACACGGTTATTTGCTCATTTACAGAAATAAAGCTCAATTATATTATGCTTCCTAAGCCCGTACTAGAATTTACTACTCCTACTAGAACATTTCAAAAGCCTTGAGCAGTCACAAGATCCAAGACATTTCTAACGGGTTCGAAGAACAATGGAGGGGTCTCAGTGGGGTCGTAACCGATGGCGTGCGACCGATGAAACAACAAACTCCGTTGATCAGAACGTCGAGCCAACGACGGCCGCTCATGAAGCACCCGCCAAACTCGACTTCTCTTCAGATCCTCAATCAAACTCGACTAAGAACCTCGAGAACCGAAAACAGTGGACGTTCAACCGAAGTCCTGAGAAGAGGGTTAGAAAGAAAGCGCGTGGGTAGCCTCGGAAGTTGCTTCAAACAGCGACGTTTTCCTCAGGCAAGAGTGAAGAAAAAGAGACGATATGTTGAGAAAGTATGGTGAGAGTCGTAGGCGTTGTTAAAAGATAAGATTGTTATACCAGGAAGACGAGTTATGTCGACTCTTTGATGCCTTGTTTGCTCCACCTCGAGCATGCATCCTTCTTTGCAAGTATCTGTTCCTTCAGAAGGTGAAATCATTTAAAATTGAACGGACGACATTTGAAGCCAAACAAAGTTAACGAGTCTCTTGTTAGCATCAAAATAATCACATTTATCAAAATAAAGTTTACCAATTCATTTTCCCTAATTTTACAGCACAAGACATCAAATCCCCTATTCCACAATAATCTAAATTGCTCTTAATATAAATATGTAGAGCTGTAATAAGAATTGTAGAGCTGTACATAAAAAATAAAAAATAAAAATATTCAATCAATCGATCGATACATCAATAAATCAATCAATCCATTCTTGTTTAATTCTTCACTGTCCAACCTGTTAACTTGTCCACTTCCAAAGAGGACGCAATTCAACATCACAGCTACTCCTGAAAATGATTTGACCGTCTTAACCTCAGTGTCGGATAGTCGGGCTGCAGGCGCATACGTGATGCGCTGAGACAACAGCGGCGCAAAGCATTTGACGCACATTTAACGACATATTGAAGGCGAGCGAAGCGCATAATGCAGGATCGGGGCAGAGGATCAGGTCGGGGCGCGGGCGGCGTCGGGGCTGTTCCGGCGGGCGCTCTGGGAAAGCGCGCCACGCCCCCGCCGCGCCCCGCCCCACGCCCGCCTTCCACGCCTGCCCGCCCGCGCCCGCTCAGGCACAATGCGCTGACGCCACTTCCGGGCGAACGGCACGGCGCGGGCGGAGCGGCGCGGGGCGGGGTGAGGCGTGATGCAACGCGACGAAGGCGATGGCGATGGTGATGGTGATGATGATGATGATGATGGCGAGGAGGGCGAGGGCGAGGGCGAGGGCGAGGGCGAGGGCGAGGGCGCCTGGGACGACGCGCCCGCGAGCGCGGTGGCGGCGATGGCGGAGGCGGGGACGACGGGACGACTCATCCGCATAATGGCGGTGTTTAACGCGCTTGAGAGCCGGGCTCTTCCATTGTTATGGCGGGATAGCGGTTCGCGGCGGAGAATACGAATACCAAATCGCGCGAGCGAGCGGGCCTGGGCGGGGAGAACAGGCGCAGGAAGACGACCGGTCTGCACGCGCGAATGTGGGGCGCGCGGTCGTGGGTGGCAGCCTCGGTGGTGGCGGTGGCAACGCCCCGGTGGCAGTGACGGCGGGACCGACGGAAGCAGGCTCTGGGTAGACGGCAATGGTGGTGGTGGCAGGGTTTGTGGTGAAGCTTGTAGCTATGATGGGAGGTTGCAGTTGAAGTGGTCATGGTGGGAGGTGACGTTGATCGTGGCGGAGGTGTCGGCGTCGGTGGTGGTAGTAGGTGGTGAGACCGTCGAGGGCGGACTGCGCCTGGTAGCGAACTGTTGGATGGTGGAAGGAGGCGTAGACCGGGACACAAGCTTCCCTGAGGCCGGGCTCGAGAAAAGTTGGCTGTCGACTAAATAAGTTCTGAGATAAGCGACCCTCGTTTGTAAGAATTCTTCACCTCGTAGGAGGTTTCATGGAACGTTTTAATTACACAGGTAATGTAGCGCACGTGTTTATACTTTGCAAACAGAGTTTTTGGACACTTCTTTGTTGCATTCAAACTACGATTAAATATTGGAAAAAATACGTTATAGTTTATTGGGATGACAGTCCTGACAATCATTTTAGGGCAGGGAACGGTGCAGTTTTACTTCCAACTCATTTTAATTTAAGAAATATTTAATTCAAACGAGAATACCCTACTATAAATTAACAGAGAAGTAATTATGTGATGATTTTGACATTTGCAGTACTACTAGATAGTTTGACGAAACAAAATTTGATGAGCATACAATTAGTAAAAAATTAGATGAATGTTAAAGATTCAATTACATTCTGGGATTTAGTAATTAAAGGTATTGAAATGCGACACCAGAGAACGTTTATAACATCATTCACTTCTGTTGCTCGCTTTGATTGATTTCTAATATGCAACGTGTAGACAAATTCACCGAAACGAACTTCAAAATGTGTTGGTTTCACCCTTCTCTCTCTCTCTCACCAACTTCGGATTTTTTCAAACCTCAACACCTGACACTTATTTGCCGATTCTTGATATGTCTGCTCTGTTTGACCGCAACGTAGCCAAAACACGTCGTACCAATGTTTGTCTTTTCAGTTCGTGACTTCCTCACGATTTATCTCTGGTCATCGGAGAGACAGCTCCGCTGTTTCCTCTTGTCAGAAAGCGAAGTGGAGAATATATAGAGCAACTGCAGCTCACGCGATTCTTTCCCCGAAGGATTGTGGCATTTCATTTGTCTTTCAGGGTTCCTAGTCGAGCTAGCAAACCAGCGCTGCAAAAGCTGCGGAAATGCCATTACGATTATCAGTTCAGCCGAAATAAATTATGAATGGATGAATGAGGGCAATAACGATATTCAATTTCTGAAGGTATGCATGAGATCGATAGAGAATAAGGCTTTCAGGATATTAGTCACTATTGAAAATGTGTTTCTACTGAGGCCATCAAAATTTTCTTACGTTCCCTAACCTATTAAGCAAACATTAAGAACCTCTATATGATAAAGAAATTTCTTAATAAAAAATGAGAACTTTAAATTTTTCGTTGGCGATATTTTTTGAAGTTCGTAGATAAAAGTGAAGTCTTCTAGACGCTAACAAAATCTGATTAGTCTTTTGAGTGAATTTCTAATTTCGGGGTATTTCACGAATTTTAAGTCGCTTCCTTAGCCAGATGAGTAATTTAGAAAGTCTCAGCTCCACTTCTTCTAATGAAGTTAATTATATTTGTAAAACTGCAAGTATTTAGAAAAGACTACAAAGTTGCACTGGTGCCAAAATGGCCAAGCGACAAAAAAAACCTCCTTTGAGTAATAACCTCTCAGAGTACTAGAGTTGGAATAGGATACTCAGAGATTAGAGCGGAAACTTACGGCGAGTGATTAATTGTGAGTCTAATGAAACCAATTACAATTACAAATCAGCACGAACTCAGTGAAATTGCTGCACAGCGCCGGGGGCCTGCGAATACGCCGGGGGCGACATTTCGCCGGGCGGGGCCAGTCCGCGTTGCCGATAGCCATCACGAGCCGTCATCGGCGGCACGCGGGGGCGGCGGCGGCGGGTATCGTTCCATCACGCCGATATTCGGACCGGCGCGGGCGGGCGAGCGGGCGGGCGGGCAGGGCGTAGGCGGTAGCCGGCTATCGCGGCGCCCCGTTGTTTCATTTCCTCGCATTTGCATAGCGCCGTGCATCAGCCAGAGTCCGCCACCGCTGCGATAAGGCAAGACGGCCCCGCCGCCCCCACCGCCACCGCCACCGCCACCGCCGCCATAGCGGTAACGCGAGACGTCTCCCCCGCCCTCCCCTCTCCGCCCACCTCCGCTGCGAGAGAGAGCTCCGTCTTTTACTGGCGGAGGGGCTGCTTCCACGGAATTCACTGAGCGGGGCTCCGCCGCCCTTTTCCCTTTGTGGGCGCGTTCGGCATGTGAAGAGCCGGCGCCGGGGTGCCCCGTGAGAGAAGCCGCGCTGCCCTGCCGCGCGGTGGAAAGGCTGGTGCGCAGGATAGGCAAGGCAGGAGGCGTACGAGTCGAGGAAACGAGAATGGCGAACAGATAGAATCTTGAATTTCGGGTAGATTTGCATCGTATATACTAAACATTTCCTAATGGTGGATTTTCGAGATACTGGACGAGATGATGGAACGAGGTTTTGGTTGCTTCTGGGGGTATAAAAATGCTCGTATATAGACGAGTAAACATATTACTACATGATGAACTGATGAGTGGGTTTTGACCAATTGTAGTTCTTGAAGAGCACGTTTGAATGCATTCTAACAAGTGTAGTAGTTGGTAATAAGTGCACCAGTTGAGCAGTTGGACAATTCATGTGCAGGCCAAGTTTTGCCCAGACCGCCCGCGAGGACGACTTCTGCACAGTGGTGCACTAGCGTCCCCTAAGTGAATGAGCTTCCTGTGTGCGTGTGAGTGTGTTCCCGGAGGGCTTGAGGGTAAAGAGGTCGGGCACGAGTAGGGCAGACGCGAGCGAAGAGCTGTGGGAAGAGACGGCCACCGCTGTCCTCACCGCCACTGCCGTCGCCGCCACCGCCACCGTCACCGCCACCGTCACCGCCACCGGCAAGCCCGCCGCCACGCCGTCACCCTGATATCCATCTCCAACACCACCTGCTGTCGCCAACACAGCAACCGCACTTCCCTCGTCTGCTTCTCCGCCTCCGTGGCCTCGGCCTCTACCGCTGACGCTGCCGCGACGACAGTCGGCGCTTCGCGTAGACGGTAATCCTCCCGAAAGGTGCAGGTGGCCGTGGCGGCGGCGGCGGGGGCGGTGCGGACTCTGAAAGACGCCGCATAAGGGTGGCCACTCGTGCGTACGTTTGTGTGAGCGCATCTGTCTGCGGTAGCGGCGGCGGCGGCGGCGGCGAGGAGGACGACGGCGACTTTCATGGGGGCGTCTGGCGGCGACGCGTGGGGACGCGAGGGCGTTGGCGAAGGAGGAGCTTTGAATTGAATTGAATTTGCCTTGTTTTACGTGGCGAGACTCGGGCCATCAGGCCCGCTCTTCCGTCTGACCACGCACATTTCGCTACGCTCCTTTCATCAACTAGCAGAGAAAGGAGGTATTTCTTGGGCGAGAAACAGGCGATTTGAATTTAGCTCAGAGGCGTCATTTAGGCTTGAGGATCTTTTACATGCAAGTAAATCTACGAACATGGGACAGCCGGCTTTACTTCCCCTCCGAAGGAAGGCGTACGAAGGATTTTGTCGCCCTAAAAATCCACGGCTTCGATCGGGGTTGAACCCGCGAGCTTGGGTATAACAGTCCGGTACGCTAACCGTCACACCATCGCCGCCGCATTCGAGCTTCGAGCATCGAGCTTCGCGGCGGCGCGGGAGAAAGACGAACGACCTCTACGCGTCGCTGTCAGCGTTGTGGGCTTGAGATAACATTATAAATGGGGGTCAAAGGATACGAATATTAAAGAGGAATAAGCTTTCTTCCTCTGGGTTTCTTCTCACAAAAAATTGTATTATCTTATTTGTTTGTGGGTTTCTGACAAAACGTCTGTTCACAGAAGGTTCGCATGAATCGCATATGTCAATTCTAATTATATTGCTCTCAATATGATACATATTACTCTCCGGTATGAACGGGAGGCACTACCAAGATCTCTCAAGATATGACAAACGATGTCAGTTTTTTCATCTACTAGTGTTTGGTGGATTAAGTTTTATGAATGGAGCAAATTATTTGCAATGCGCCCAAAAATTTTACACTTTACACCCATTACACTTTTTTCCACAGGTCTGTTAAATTTACATACCATATGTTGAATTAATTCTGAATCTGTGCAAGAGTCAAAAGGATCGAATTCGAAAATTATTTGAAGATAAACACATTGCACAATCGATCGAATGGATAAAAGAAGTCAATAAACGATGATTAAGTATTAAAAGTTCATTTCAGTTAACATTAACTCTGACCTCCTTTTACTTTTTCCAAAATTATAAATACAAAAATATTGAAGCTTGCAATTGTTTACTAGAACAAAGGTTTTGTCGTAAAATTTGGGTAACTAAAGACTGTTTATAAGAAGAATATTTAATCTTATAGAAAGTTATTAGATATTTCTTCTTGTTTGAATTCCTCATTTAAGCACTTTGATACCAATTTTTTAGTAAGTTCCCGCGACTGGTCGTCCGATATATCCTATCATTTATATTGAAGCATAATGAGTTCTATAATACGAACCGTATTTTTGTTGCATACGCTCTCTAAGTTTCCCACAAAAAACAAGGGAAGAATTATTACTCTCGTATATCGGGGAGGAGGAGGCGGCGGCCCAGACCATGACGCCATGCTCTACTCGGTAATGGCACTTAGCATGAAACGTTCCTTGTCTTGAGGACGCAGTGCGCTGCGACCAGCGGACGTTGGAGGGCAGCTTATCTCGCGGGCGGGGGCGTCGGCGGGGCGGGCACCGAGGGGGAGCGGTGGGCTGTGGCCGAGAGCGCAGCGATAGCAAGGGAATGCGCGGCTCAAGGGGCCCACTCTTGCAACTGGATGGACACGGAACGCGTAGGTCTTGTGATGGCTTTGCTGAGGTCGGCGAAGCAATGGAGCCTAAGAGGAATTACTAGCCTCGTAGAGAGATACAGGGCTGTTCATGGGCTCTTGAATAGCTTCTTGTAGTAATGTCTGGGAAAACTCGCAGCATTTGTATGTTTCTGACTTTCCTTAAACAACAGTAAAATCTTTGGTCATAGAGAAAAATTTCTCAAATATATACGTCTTAGCTAAGAAATTTTTACCTTCTGACCAAAAAAATAACATTCTATTTATAAATGATAATCTGTGGACATGAAATCTATTAAAAACTTGAACTTGTAGTGATCGTGAAATACCAGTAAAAGATTCAGAGGGCGTTGATCTCACCTCAACAAGCTTCCAGTCGAGGACCATGACATCTAATCAGTACCAATCATTTCTTCAAACTCTTTTCCTCTTAACGAGGCACGTTGCCCCTCGGAGCAATCGCGTGATTTGCCGAACGCTGGCGAAAAGTGCGCTGCGGTAGAGTCCGCGTTCTGCGCCGCACGCACCACGCGGCCGCCAGAGAGGTTATTCGCCCGGTGAGGATCTGAGAGGTCTTTGCTGACGCTTCGTTTCTCTTCTGTCCTCACCGCAGATCCGTCTCCGCGGGCCTCGCCGGCCACGCTGAGCCTGTCACCCACGCCTCGACCAGTGCTACCTCCCAACTTCTGACATCCCGCGGACTAGACTATTCCATCGTGTCCGCCGCCTCTGTTCCCTCTGCAGCCGCGGTCTGTCGTCATATCCCAGTCAAAACACACTTTCCACCTCCACATCGTCGTTGTGTCACTGTGTCACTGCTATTTCCCTTAGTTTAGCTCCTCTGTCGCCCCTCCGTACCTCGTTGGCCCTTCACGCCATCACTCTTCACCAACCCACAGCCAACCCGTGGACTAGGTTTCCAACAGCCGTCGCATCTTTTTCTCGCCGTTCCAGCGTCTCTTTTCTCACTCACCGTCTCTGCCCTTCCGCCACTCTGCCCTTCCGCCACTCTGCCCTTCCTCCACTCTGCCCTTCCTCCACTCTGTCACACCTCAGTGCGACTGACTTTGTCAGCCCTTCACCCCACCTGCATCACCACCCACTCCAACCCACGGACCGTGTTCCCAACGGCTTCACCAACTCAACCATCCTCCGTCGCATCTTTTTTCTCGCCGTTCCGGCGTCTCTTTGCCCACCCACCGTCACTCGGCGCAGCCTTCTGCCTCCGCCCGCCAGCGCGTGTCTATTAATAGAGATGTGGGAGTTCTTTTTCCTCGGCGAGCTCATAAAACGGCGCCGCCCGCGGAGGGAAGGCGGATGCGCGGGCGGCCGCGGCGGCGTGGGCGGAAATTCCTTTCCGGAATGATGGAGCGGAAGGGAAGACCAGCCCTGCGTGTGCTCGGGATGGGGTCAATGCGCCCCGTGATATAGTTAGATATGTGGAGTTGACGCATATACAAAGAGGAGTGTTGTGCGGTTATCGTGTTTGTTATTCATCCGGGAGATCGTGTTCTTGATCTGAATCTTCAGTAAGATGAATGAG